>JAOWAN010073580.1:0-11101 GCA_028566635.1 Lobelia cardinalis
TGACTCAGTCGCTATGTCAGTCGCTATATAGCGACTGAGTCAGTCGCTATAGTCCACCTACCAAAATAGCGACTGACATTAAATAGCGACTGACAGTCAGTCGCTATACAGAAAGTCAGTCGCTATTTTGTCAGTCCCTATTCTCAGGTTTTCTAGTAGTGTAACCCAAATAAATTTCTTGCCGGTTTAGCTTTTGTTTTATGCGATGCGATGCAGGTGGTTAATCGGGTCTCACCGTATAACGATCAGCCCTAGGTGCGACCAAAGACATAATGTTCTATTCATGCTTTAGGCATTGAGTCTCGAGTTTACTAACCATCATGTTAATGCTATGGGAACCATTGAGCTCAAAGTAGTGTCGGGAGGAAAGAATATTGAGCGAGCAGAAATTGTGAAGTTTGTCATGATCGACATTCCCTCGCCTTACAATATAAACTTAGGGACTCCTACTCAGAGCACTTTCGGCCTTGTAATTTCTGTTGCTCACCAAAGGGTCAAGTTCATTACAGAAAGTGGGGTTGACTGCGTAATTAGCAACCCAAGGTGTTATTATGATCACATAATTGAGGAGAAAAAAACCTCGAAACAGATCATAACCATCCCAACTAAAGAGTATGAGCTGACTGAAAAAACTAAATTAAGGAAACACTCGTCGAGCAGCCATACTCAGGAACCTGAGAAAAGTGATAAAGGGAAAAATCCCAAAACCACCTCCTTCATGGGCTGCATCTATGTGAGCATGGAAATTGATGAGGAAGAGCCTGAGGTCGAAATGAGCGACCAGGCCATGACCATAGACACTTTGGACGGGAACATCGACCAAATGTTAACCGTAGATGTGATTCCCCCGGCTATCACCGAGGTCCCTGAAACAGGTAGCTTGGAAGTTAGAGAGGCGATCGAGATTGCGACCCTCGAAGAAACAAAAGATCTGATCGTCAATCTAGACCATCCTAAGCAGAAGATAAAAGTTGGTCGAAACATTGCGACCAAAGAACGTGAGGAAATCATCCAAGCTCTCGGGAATAATCTGGATGTGTTCGCTTGGAAAGTCGGGGACATGGAAGGCATTAGTGAGGAAGTAGCTGAACATCGCTTCAGTATCGTACCAGGCTTCAAACCAATCCGCTAGAAATCTCGAGTTTACTCTGGTGAGAAAGAGCTCGCCATTAGAGAGGAAGTAGATAAGTTGCTTAGGGCAGGCATTATCCAGGAAGTTGTTTATGCGACTTGGATTGCCAACGTTGTAATGATTTTAAAAGCTAATAAAAACTGGCATATGTGTGTTGATTATACCGATCTTAACAAAGCTTGTCCAAGAGACAAATATCCCCTCCCTCACATAGATAAATTGGTTGATACCATATATGGACACAAGATCCTAAGTTTCATAGATGCATATTCTTGTTATCATTAGATAAAGATGCACCCAGCTGATCGCATCCACACTGGATTTCGTGCAGCCGGAGGCATCTACTGTTACCGCATGATGCCTTTTGGGTTGAAGAATGCAGGTGCGACCATCAGAGAATGGTCAACAAAGTTTTTGGTGACCAGATAGGAAGGAACGTAGAAGCCTTTATTGATGACATAGTCATCAAGACTAAGGTAAGGAAACCTTGGCTTCATGGTAAGAGAGAAAGGGATAGAGGCCGACCCAGAGAAGATCCAGGCTTTGATAGATATGTAGCCTCCCAAAAACATCACAGAAGTTCAACAGCTTAATGGTCGCATAACAACTCTTAGCAGATTCATCTCAAGATCAGCTGAGAAATGCCTTCCAATCTTTAGAGCTCTCAAAGGAGGAAAGAACTTCAGGTGGACAAAGGCGTGCGACCAAGCATTCCAACAACTTAAGGAATACTTGGGTTGACCTCCTCTGCTCACCTCACCTACGCCAGGGGACATACTATTTACATACCTCGCGGCTTCAGATCTAGCGGTCGCTGTAATGCTCATCAGAGAAGAAGACCTGATACGATGACTTATCTACTATGTTTCACATGCCCTGACAGATGTAGAGAAAAGATACTTGGACGCAGAAAAAATAGCTTTCGCTCTAGTCATCACGGCTCGACGTCAACGAGCATATTTTATGGCTCATTCCGTCGTTGTATACACCAAATTCCCAATAAAGAAGTTCTTATTTCGACCAGATGTTTCAGGTTGCATGCTCAGATGGCCGATTGAGCTGACTGAGTTTGACATCAGCTATCAATCATGGAAAGCCATCAAGGGCCAAGCACTTGAAGACTTCTTGGTCGAATCATCTTTTTCCGGCTCTGTAGAAAATGAGCTCGCGCCAATGGATATCGATGATCCTGTCAAGGCTCGACCGTCCACGTACTGGATGATGTACATAGATGGCTCTTCAAGTGTGGCTGTTAGAGGTGCGGGAATAATCTTGCTATCACCTTTTGAGCAAGAAAAAAAATCGAAAAGGCCATGAGCTTCAAATTTACCTCATCCAACAATCAAGCAGAATACAAATCTTTGGTCGAAGGATTAGATCTCGCCCTTTCCATTAGGGTGCAGGACATTTTCATCTTTCGTGATTCTTAACTCGTCGTGAAGCAAATTGGGGGAGAGTACAATATACTTTATCCAGTGCTGACCTATGTTGAAATGGCCAAGAGTTTGCTCGCCAAATTCAAATATTGGAAATTGATCCAGATTGATCGATCAAACAATATAAGAGAAAATGAGCTATCAAAATTACCTTCAGACGAGTTTGACAAGCAGAAACTCTCTGTCATCATCGAAATCTTAGAGCGATCTTCCATTGAAAGGGTCGAAATGATGGCTATAGATGAACAACGAGAAAAGGACTGGGCCGACTTTACGAAGGATTATATTGAAAGGGATATTTTTCCCTCAGATCCTGGGAAAGCTCTGTTATTGAAGAAGAGATCTCCTCGCTTCACAGTAGTGGGGGGAATCCTCTACAGGTGTTCATTCACCAGCCCACTGCTGAGATGCTTATCGCCAAGACAAACACTTCAAGTTCTACATGAAGTCCACAAGGGAGTATACGGGGGACATCTAGGAGTCCGCACCTTGGCTGACAAAATAATATCAAGTGGATATTATTGGCCCAGTCTGAGAGCAGAGGCCATGGAATACCCCAAAAGATGTGATCAATGTCAGAGGTATGGTGACGTAGCAAGACTGCCCACAACTCCTCAGACTCCAATCGTAGCAACTCCTCAGACTCCAATCGTAGCAACGTGGCCTTTTGACATGTGGGGATTAGATTCCATTGGAGGATTAACCACAGCGCGAGGAGGCAGCGACCACTTGCTGGTGGCTGTTGATTATTTTTCTAAGTGGATTGAGGCCATGCCCCTGAAAAATGTGAATGAAGCTGCGACAATGAGGTTCGTCCATGACCACATCTGGTGTCGATTTGGGTTTCTGCGATATAATATGTGATAATGGAACCAACTTTGTTGGGAAAAAGTTCACTAAGTTCTTAAATGAAAAGGGAATCCAGCAATGGCCATCCTTAGTCTGCCATCCTGAAGGGAATGGACAAGCGGAGGCCGCCAACAAACTAATAGTCTACGGGCTCAAGAAGACCTTGGCTGAAATGAAGGCAAGATGGATCGATTAGTTAGATCGAGTTTTATGGTTGATCAGAACCACTCCTAGAAGACCTAGAAAAGAGACTCTATTTGCTCTCTGCTATGGGTTAGATGCTATGGTTCCCATTGAGACCAACATCCCTTCTGCTCGAGTACTTCACTATAATGCTCGCGATGATGAAAGGAATAGGCCGAATGATTTAGATCTGCTCAAAGAAAGGAGATTGCAAGCTGGCCTGCAAATGTCTTATTATGAGGGTGAATCCCCGCTCTTTCAAGGTTGGCGACCTTGTTCTTAGAAAAATAGAGTCGACCAACCACAAGCGACCTGATGGAAAGCTAGGGCCCAACTGGGAAGGTCCCTTTATCATCGCTATGATTGTGTGTGAAGGAACTTACAGGCAGCGCGAGGTAGACGAAACTATCGTCAAAAATCCTTGGCATGCCAATCATCATAAGAAGTACTACCCTTGAGAATGGGTTAGTTTTAGTTTAATTCAAAATTATTTACTTTTTCCTCGCAAATATCATGTAATTATTCTTATCAATCAATAAAATTTTCAAGTTATTTTAGACATGTAGTTGTTTGCTAATGCGACCTATACTTTGTCCTAAAACAAATCATGCAGTCGAAACATCGCGATCTTGATTTGAAAAACTCAAAGTGTTCCTCATGAATTGGGGTCAAAATGATCTAGCACTTCCAAAGTATGGTCGTCTAGACATTATATTGGCGATCAAACGTTGCGAGAAATTGCGCAAATGTCGCTTCAAGAGCGAAGAGCCTGTGAGACATTGCACAAGCTGAAACCTCGCAAAGTGCGAAGCTGTTCAAGTTCCAATTATTGGTCGAGTTCGAGCTGAGAAATCGCAGTTCACTCAATAAGGCTTAAGCTGAGAAATAGCATGCTTGCCTACAAAGGTCGCGAGAAAAATACCACGCTACCTAAAAACAAGATTCTAGCTAGAAACATCGCAAGCTAACCTAAAAATGCTAAAGTAGAGAAATAGCTACAAGCATGAAAATAAAACTAAAATAAAACAATGGCGAGAGACGTAGCTCGCTCCATGACCATTCCAAAAAATTGTTAGAGTTAAAACATTGTTCAGAAACCACCACCCGTGTTTAGTCGCAAGAAACTATGCTCGCACCAACACACATTAAAAAATTACAAGTATCAGAGATCATTGTATCAAAAATTACAACCCATTGGAACAAAGTTTTCACAATTAAAAGTTTTAAACTTTTGGAGGGATTGAGGAATCATCTGGCTGAGAGGTCACAGGTTCATCAACTTCTTGCACTGGCTGCTCTTCTTCCAAGGCCACTTAAAGCGAGGGCTCAGGCTCCTCTTACTCAGGTTTTGTACATTGCCATACTTCATCATAATACCTCGCTTCCCTACCTTGTCGAAGTAAATCAATGACATAGTTTAGGGGTAGGGTTGAGGTTGAAGAGGGACCCATTCCTCCAGTTGAGCATTGACATCACTTTCTTTTAGTTGATCAAGCTCATCCTGTGAGAATGGGATCACAGCACTCTGAGTTCTGGCCGTATCGCCATAATGGTCGCTGGTTGCCCAAAAAGCCAGTACGTATTGGGAAATCCCATCAGTAGCAGCCATCCGCAAAATATGGTTGCGACCTTGATTGTACATAGGTACATCCTCGTCCGCAATCCTGTGATAAAACTCAGCAAATTGGCAATACTCCGCGACCCCAGCACTCTTAATAGAAGCCTCGCGACCTATCAACATATCCTAAGCTTCTTTCTTTTCCCTATCAAAATTGGTCGCAGCCTCAATGAGAGAATTGTTGATCTACTGCAGGTTGTTGTTCTTATATGTTAGGGCTTCTAGACTCTTGCTCAGGAGTCCAAATTACCTCGCACTGTTGGATACCAATTCTATCCAGAATCTACTCAGGTGGCTCGTCTGCCATCTTCTGCCAATGTGCCTGATCCGCTATGCGAGCAAGAAGAGAACACTCAGGCTTAGCATTGGGCCCGCAAGCATCTGTGAGAACCCCCTCCCTCCCCCCTCCCATTCTCGCGCCTCAAGGATTTAAAATCTTTTTATTATTTTTGTGAGATTTGTAGAATCGTGGATTTCCTTGGATGACGATATGTCATTGGGCGTGTACGATAAGAACTTTGGTACAACGCGGGTTTCTCTTTAGTGACCACTCAACTTATTTGAAAAATTGAGAGTCGTCACCTCCGTTTTGTGTTTTAAGAGTTCAGAAGCACAAGCCTTTTAATGTGTAGAGATTGTAGGTTCGGGAGCTAGGTTACGAATCGGGAAGGGGTTAGGCACCCAATTCGCCTTTTTGGTCTTTTAATAATGTTCTAGCATGCATATCTCCTATTGGTCGGTCAATTGGTTGGTTGGTTGATTACATGAGATTCAAGAAGGATACAAAAGAGGTGAGCATGGTCTCGTCATCATTTTTTTACACTTTAATCATGCAAGGTAAAAGGATGCACATTTTAATTATGTGATTGAAAAGAAAAGATATCTAACTTTAAAAAGAAAATGTTTACATTTTCTTATGTAAAATAATATTTACACTTTTAGGAAAATAATATTTACACTTTAGTCATGTAAGTGAAAAATAATGTTTATGCTTTTTATGAAAGCTTGAGAGTAGTACTTCTTTTCTTTGTCATTCTTCAAGCATTATTATCCAAGTAATGGAATACTTTGGAAATAACACCATCATTTAGAGGATATTTTGAAAGCATAAGAATGCTTGAAAGATTAATATTTTGTAAGAAATGTGTTTTTTGGATTTTTAGGAAATGACCATCATCACTAGATTAGAAGTGGCTCTTAGTATATTTATCTTTTGAAGATTCCAAGAAGAGGAGTGAATCTTTGTAAAATTCATGAATACATGAATTCCTTCATTTCTAGATTCTTTAGAAGAAAAAAAATGAAGAAAGAAGATTTAATCCCAAAGATGGGAGATTAATCTCACACTTTTGAGGATCACAATTTATATGTACAAGAAAGTGAAGACTTGTATTTAATTCAAAAATGTAATTTTAAACCCACACTTTGAAGATTCATTCGTATAATTTATATAAATATACATATATGTAGTAATAAATCAACTGAAGGAGTGACAATTGTAATCTCTCTCCTTAAGGACTATACATTATGTGCATAATATATAACATTGTAAAGAAATGTAAAGACATTATCAACTCACAAAGTGTGAGATTTGTAATCCACACTTTGGAGGACCACACATTATGTGCTATGTATACATATATATAATCAACTCACAAGTAGTAAGATTTGTAATTCCAAACTTGGAGGTCTACACATTATGTGTTAATATATATATATATATATGAATAAAAGACATAGATCAACTCACAAGTAATGAGATTTGTATTTTTAAACTTGGAGGACTACATATTATATGCTATAATATAATATATATAAGCAATAAAAAAGACAAATATTAAAAGGAGACTTAGCTCCTAAGGATAAATGCATATCATATGGAGAATGTACACATATTACCCATTTGGTTCATCACAAAGTGGAATTTCAAGTTATTTACATAGAAACAAAGGAGATGGAGAACTTATACAAGATTAAATGTGAAGAAGCAAACTGATGTAAGATTGCCCGGTGTAACCCACAATTTCATTCAGATCACAAGATCCCTGACGAAATCTATGACCAAGAGAGGGATGAATGGGATTGCTCGGCTCAACAGCGAGCTACAGCGAGCATGAAGAGGGTAATCTCGTTAGGTTTGAGGGAGGAGCAAGTAACAAGGCGAGCAACATTGTGCTTGACAAAACCTAGCGAGCAGTGTCATGCTCGGCATGCGAGCAAAAGGGCACAGACAGCTAGCACCAATCGAATCCTTTTTCAGCAAGGAGTCCTACAGTTCGTCTTCTAATATAATTATGTTTCCTTGTTATTTTCCTTATTTAAATGATTCCTATTTATTTTGAGATTTTTAATTATTATTGTTTTTCCTTAGGATTTCTTACCTTAATTAGTTTTCCTATTTCCTAGTTAATTAGTTTTCCTATTTCCTAGTTGATTTAGGATTTCACTTTTGTAGCCTATATAAAGGCCCCTATTGTACTCAATGAACACAGTTTTAGATTATTGAATTAAAGTTGAAGCTTTTGTTTTGTTCGGAAATTCTCTTGTGAGTTTTGGATTATTCTTGTGTTATTTATTTTTGAGTGTTTCGTTTTGAACAATTAATTCCCCTATCGAGTTCTTAGGTTAATTGTGACTTAAGGGTTTAATAGCATTCATCGTTATTATCTTTTTGGTTCTTCAAACAATCGCGTGTGTTTGGTCAATTAGCCATTCACTTAAGCCTTACCAATTAACATTCCTTCGTTTCCGTTGGAGAAAATGTTCTTAAACATACATTGGTTAAGGGTTCTCTCATCAGAAACTCACATACTCCCAATGGGTTTGGACAAGATGAATACTCTTTTGTTCGGGTTGTTAAAGTTAAAGATGAATGAAGAAAGTAAAGAAGTTCAAGTTTGATGAACTCTTTTTAATGCCTTCTAACTTTTAATACTCTTGAGGATAATGTTTTGTGTTTATGTGTGATTTAGAACTCTTAAGTTCTTGTGTGATGGTGTTTACTAAAGGAGAGAGATTAGGGTGATTGATGAGAGAGAGTGGTTTCTTTCTTAATGAGCAAGTGAGCAAAGGTTTCTTTCTTAATGAGCAAGTGATCAAAGGTTTCAAGCTTTAAGAGGAGTGAATGTCAAGTGTATGAGGGATAGCCGAGGTTTGCAAAAGATTGATCAAGGATCAAGGGATTTTTGAGGGAGTAATGGTGTAGAAAAAAGGATGGTTGAGAGGAGTAAATGATGAGGTATTTATAGTTGGAGTAGATTGTTCAGCTCTTCCGGAGTACCAAAATGATCAACATACCCTTGGAAGGTACTACGAGATTTACCCTTTTGCCCTTCTTAAAAAAGGAAAAAATTCCAAAAAATAGCTCACCTGGGCTGGACCGGCCCACGTGAGCTGTTATGGTATTTTGGCATTTTTCTAGGCTGAATGTGATACAACCTATTGTCCAATGTGCCTAACTGTTAAATCATTAATTCTTAATTGCACTTTGCTTAGCCATATCATTTTAGTCTTCTTCCATTTTTGGCATGCCTTTGTCTTCTACTTGGGAGCTTGATAGGATGATTATTTTTTTAATGAGAAAGTCTTCTCTTTTTGTCTTTTCTCCCTTTCATCCTATAAAATAAATTGTTACACCATATTAGTCATGTAAAAGTGCAACATTTGAGCATGTACATTTATTTAATGCTTGTAACATAATTATTAATGTTATTTAGACTTCTTTTATTTATCAAAAACTCCTAGTAAAATATTTTATTTATTAGGGTCAAAAATGGGGTGTCTACAGTGTCCAAGTCCATGTTGGAGAGATAGGTTGGAGGCTCCAACTCCTTCATCAGCTTCTCTAACCCAGCAGCATCGTTGGAGGGGTAGACAAAGTCATCTTCTAACAAGGAAGCAGCAGCGATAGCGACTTGAGGCTCACCCTCAAAAGCGACCTCACCAGCCGCAGAAGCCTTGTCTTTCCCCTTTTTGGCCGACAGAGCTTGCGAGCTCTCGTCACCTGGCCTCTTAGCTAGCTGTTTAGCCGCTGCAGCTTTGGCTTTTGCGACAGGAGGCACTTTGCTAGCCCCCTTGTTGATCGTCGATGGAACCTTGCCCTTCTTCAAGGAATGCTGGGCAACATTTCGAAGAGGTAAAAGACCCTTCCCCTTCATAGCGCCTTTACGTCGCCATTGTTCTTGGCAGCCGTCTTCTACATAGCATCAATGTTAAAGCGAACCACTGCGAAGGAAAGCGATCGAGGGTTAGTCAATTAAAATTGACGACAAGAAAAATACAAGTAAAGAAAAGATTCAATGGATGAAACCTACAACTGTCAGGTTGAAGCATGCTACGATACTTGCATGGGACATCGTTGCCACAATATGGGCAGTCATTGTTGAAATAGAAAACCTCATTGCCATCATCATCATCTTCGCCATGAGGGCGCCAGTCTAGCGAACAAAAATCTCTCACGAGAGGGACATGCAACGTGACTCCCTCAATGCGCAAAAGAGGCCGCACCGCACCAAGAGAGCTTCTTCGGTGATAATTCCTTTCCAACTCGCATACCTCTCCCCTCAACGTCTAAATCTAAAAACTTTCAAAGGGATTCCACATCTTTCTGATCCCCTGTCCTAAAAGCCTCCTCTGAGGAACGAAGTCTGACTGGGCCATCCTCACAGGGAGAGAAATTTCACCCTCTCTTGCTCTCAACCATAATTAAGCTTTCATACCATTTAAAAATCTTCTTTGAAAGCTCGTTGGAGATAAACCCATGCTTGCGACCTTTGGCGCGAAGGGTCAGCTTTTGCTCGCCCATGCCCGGTGTTTGAAATAGGTAAATGCACCGAGCACGGCAGGTCGCCACGAAAGTGACCATCTTGAGGACGGCGTTGTAGGTGAGGTCGATGGGATAAGACTTGGTATAGTCAAAGACTTCGGAAAAGAATGGGTCTAAGGGAAGTCTAAGACATGCCTCAAAGAAAGATGTGAAGATTGCGACCCTGGTGGGATTAGATCGCAACTCCTCATAAGTGGCCTTTGCCTTAGGGAGAGTGATTTGGAACTCTGACCTATCTATAAATATTTATCGTAGAGATCGTCGATAGCGGCCAGAGTACATTTATTCCCATCTTTTCGAAAAGGCTTCTAGTTTCGCAAATGCGACGGGGTTGTCTCCCCGCTGTGCGAAGACGTTGCCTCCACACCTTCCTTACGTGGCGACGGTGGCGAGAGTAAGATACAGCTTCGTTCGACATATCTAAAGAAGGAAAAGATGAAAAAAATTCAGACTTGGATAGAACGACAACTGAAGTGAAATAATTACTGCTCGCCGATGAGTCTCGGCGAGCAGTATCAGGTCGACCGACATCAGGATGAACATTATTTGGTGGGGCAGCATTCTCCCTATTTCTATTAACAGGCACATAGAAATAATAAGTCCTAATGACAGCTAGAATCTGGTCGATCTCTCTAATAATGAAGACAGGGGTTCCTAAGGGAAGAACTCGCCGAGCAGGGTAGCGAGCAGGAATAGAGGTAATCCTCGTTCCAGATGCTCGCAGCATCTGCAAACAGAGGCGGAGCCAAGGGGGGGCGGGAGGGTGCGGCCGACCCCCCCAAGGCGAAAAATCTTTCATAGGAGCGGATAAGAGCCGGCCATCGGCACCCCCCATTCCATTTCCGGCGCAACCTCCACTCCAAGCCTCGAAGGTTTACCAGTTTCCGGCGATGGCGTAGATTTTTTGGGTTTTTTCTGTATTTTTTTTTAAATCACTTATCAAAACGACATCGTTTTGGTAAGTAATTTAAAAAAAAAAACAACCAAAAACGTAAATAGAAAAAGAAAACCAACCTACGGCCGCGTAGACAAGAGGCGTGAGAACTGAGAAGCAGAAC
>JAOWAN010073601.1:0-11100 GCA_028566635.1 Lobelia cardinalis
ATTTTCTCTCTTGTTCTCAAGAAGTCAGCATTAGTTAGTTGTATTTCGGTAATTGTGCCAATATAATGCCTTGTGTTACTGTTCATTTGGGGTGTGGACCCATGAGCTGAATTGTATTATAGATAATAACGCCTATTACATTGCTAAGAATTAAAGGCATAGAATCACTCCAACTAACAGAATCAGGCATAGAAACGGAGGCTCTCGCAAGCGCGTGCGCCGCCCGATTCGCTGATCGTCTAACAAAAATAATAGAGAAATTTGGCACCGCTACCAAAAGGAACATACAATCTCTTATTATGTCCCCAAATGGTGACTCGCCAACCACTCCCCTCTCCACAGGCCGAACTACAACTTGGGCATCGAGTTCGAAATCGACGTCGGACGTACCCATCTCCTTTAGCCAACTCAGAACCTCCCGAAGCCTGATAGCCTCAACAACGTTCGCCTCAAACTCCCCCGCTTGATGCTTGCAAAAAGTTGCCGTCACCACACCTTCAGAGTCTCTTACCACAGCTCCAACTCCAATCCTCCTGTTGGCTGAAAAACTCGCTCCATCAATGTTGCATTTGAACCTCCCTGCTGCTGGTTTCTCCCATCTAGTTGACTCTTCACCTGCTACGGTAGTGGGTCTACCTTGGGCTCTTAGTTGCGCCTTCCTCCAGTTCTCCAGCAAAGACGCACCTCGGGCGATTCTCTCCACATCCGACGACCACTTGTTTTCCCACACCACCTGGTTCCTATGGTTCCAAATACTCCACAGAAGGGTAGCAATTCCCTCCAAGTTCACACCAGCAGCACCTTCGAACCATTGCTCCACCCATACCCTCAACGACGAGCTCGCACCCTGGATGATCACTCCATACCTTGACCAACAGCTGCTGGCAGCACTACACGTAACCAGGATGTGAAAGATCGACTCCACAGCAGCCCCACATACTTGGCATGTTTCATCAATCGCCACCCCTCGCTTTCGTAGCAAATCACGCGTGGGTAAAAGCTCCCTACAGGCCCGCCATAAGAAGCTCTTCACTTTAGGAGGGGTAGAAAGGTTCCATAGCTTTCGCCACACCTAAGACAACCCCAAGCTACTATAAGAATCCGAACAAAGCTGGTGATAAGCGGATTTAACTGTGAACACATCTTTTCTCTCCAAAAGTCAATAGCAATCTCCCCCTCTATTATTCCTGCTCAACGGAATATTAATAACATTGTTTTGGTCAGCAGAATTTGTTTTGGTCAACATAATCGTTTTGGTCAACATAATTGTTTTGTCTTACAATTCGTATGTTATGTTTCATACATTCAAAATATAAAAACAAAACATAATTAA
The DNA here is from genome assembly GCA_028566635.1 of Lobelia cardinalis. Taxonomy (NCBI): domain Eukaryota; kingdom Viridiplantae; phylum Streptophyta; class Magnoliopsida; order Asterales; family Campanulaceae; genus Lobelia; species Lobelia cardinalis. The sequence continues at coordinate 1,334 of JAOWAN010073601.1, forward strand.
TTACTTGATTATGTCCTGTTGATTATATGTAATAATTATGCAGATTACGTATACATATCGAAATCTTCAAATCGTTTTTGTAGTGAAACGATTTTATGTTCCTGGGTTATACATAATCATGACGTATTCAGTTTCTATTTTTTGCACGTTCAAAATCAATTTTTGTGCATGAGCAAAACTTTTATGAGATATTATTGGGTTAATTATTTTTTAGGCCCCAATATTTGATCACTTTGGCAATTTGGGCTCCCAGGTTTTAAAATTAGTAATTTGGGCCCTAATGTTGCAAAATTGCAGCAAATCAGGCCTTTTTGGACGGAAAACGTCGAAAAATAACGGAGTTGCTACATGTGCCTCTCACGTGAAAATTATGAGGTTAAAATAGTAATTGTCAAATTACTTTGATTACAATTTTCCTATAATTGATTTCTGTCCAATTAAAATAGTAATTGCCCAATAACAAAAAAATAATAAAAAAAACTCTCCTCCCCATGCCACCCCACCACCCCCTCCCCGATTTCTCCCTTCCCCAACCCCTTTTTCACACGTCGCCACCCTCCCCTATATCTCGCCGCAAACCTTAAATCACTTCTCCTCCTTCTCTTGTCGCCGCCCTTTCCCTGTTTCTCTTATTTCTCAATCACATGGCAGCACCTCGACGGGAACCGAAAGCAATAAAGAAACAATACATCTAAGAAACAGATCTGGAGAGAGCTTGCCGACGATTCGCAACAAGCGACGACCTGGGCTTGCCGTTGTTCTTCATGAACCCAGATCTGAGGCTTGTCGTTGTTCTTCATGAATCCAGATTTGCCGATTTATGGTTCTTCCTCCTCTCCTTTTGTTTGCATTTTCTTTTTTGATGAAGCTTCATGTCTCCATGCCTAAAATTAAGAAGCCTCCGACAAGAAGTAGCCAGCTCCGCCGTCTGCATTTTGTCTTGTACAACTGGGTCTGGTTTTAGGAATTTTTCCAAACGTTTTCAAGGGGATGGGTTTAGGGAATTTTTTCGATCGCAAAATTAGGGGATGGTTTTAGGGAATTTTTCGATCGATTTGGTTTTGAATTTTAGGGAGATCTGGGTTTGTATCAGATATGGGTTTGGTTTTGAAGAAATCATTTGTTTTGAATGATTTACCTTGGGGAGAAAGAAGATGATGCTCATAGAATTTTGGTGCCTGTGATTTTTTTCAATCACCCCTTGTTTGGTGATTTGTTGAAGGAAGCTAAGAAGGTTTATAGGTATAATCATTCGGGTGGGATCCAAATACCATCTAGATGTACAATTTTTCTTTCACTTTTTTGTTAAAAATCTTGGCCGTCTGGTTCTCAGGTTCTCTTCCTTTAATGGTTTATGAACTGTCATATCATATGTTTAGGGGATTGTTCCGAGGAGTTTATGGTGGTGGTGGTGGTGACGGCGACCATAAAGAAGAAGAGGCCCTCAGCTTTTCAGAACTGTGCAATTACTATTTTAACCTCATAATTCTAACGTGAGAGGCACATGTAGCAACCCCGTTACTTTTCGACGTTTTCCGTCCAAAAAGGCCTGATTTGCTGCAATTTTGCAATATCAGGGCCCAAATCACTAATTTTGAAACCTGAGGACCCAAATTGCCAAAATGGTCAAACATTAGGGCCTAAAAAACAATTAACCAGATATTATTTGATTAATGTGCCATAATTTATTTTCAATGTACAATCCTTAAATATATATATATATATAATCCGCATTATGTATGTATATTTAAAGATTGAATTATGGACGATTATATTTGTCTTGACAAATTTTCATGATAGATTTATTTAATTTCGATTTTTTTTTTCAAAAAAACCTTACGTATGGGAATTAAATAAATTAAAATTTGCATCCATGACTATATTATGTTTATTTTACAACCATCAAAGCGGTGTAAAATAAGAAGTGTTTATAAGCAACGGATGTAAAATTATAAAGTATTTATCCATTATCATATTATGTTTATTTTACAACCACCAAAGTGGGGTAAAGTAAGAAGAGTTTATGATCAATCGAATGTGAAAATTTGTTCAACCAATTAATCATCATGTTTATTATGGTGCGCTATATTCATGAATCTATATAGTTTGTTTGTCATAAAGGGCCTAGATTCCCAAAAGAAATAGTCTTTTATGATCAAGTGAACGCTAATGGGGTGAATGACTTAAATTAGTGTTAATTACCTAAAGGTATCACTAATTTCTTATGATTCAATTACCCAAATTGAGATATGATTATATGAGCATGTTGATTAGAAATGTTTGGACAATTTTCCGAGGGAGTTGGTCATAATTATTTGTGATACAAGATTTTCAAATAATAGTTTGTGTTAGCATTTAATGCGTAAATATATGAGGTTTTGTTTTCATATTAAATTTGTTCTATAATTGCAGTATTTTATCCTGATAGTTTACAGACTTCAAATGTTCCCCTACTTAATAGAACCAACTGTTAGGATTTATTCGTTTCAGATTTGATTAATTGCCGCAAAATATTTTTAATATAAATGTCTATTTATCGCGTATACAAGCATATCAATATAAATGGACATATAACAACTTAGTACTTACAAACAAATTTTTTCATGGCTATGTAACAGGAAGGTATCCGTTCAAACCTGTCTCAAGGGTAAAAAAGTAATTTAACAAGCTAAAGGTATCTGTCGGAAGACTTCAAGTATGAAGGTTTTCGTTCTTATGAAGACTTTCAGTGAAGGCTGCCGACTCAAGTGCTCCATTCAGAATCTTCAACGTACAACTGTTGTTCATCCTTTCATCGCCTCCAAGTCTTAAATTCAAATTTCTTTGAAGGACAACGGCTACAAGGACACTTGTCATCGTCTGAAAAGTCAGGACAGAGATCATGGCAGACAAGATTGTGCTACCACACTGGACAGATCAAAAGAGACAAAACATAGTACTGAGCACATATCAAACCAAGTCAGCATCCAACACGTGTCCTGAGAGAGATCCCATAAAGTCCTCTGATGAGCAGAATCTGCCGATAAATAGCGAAGGACCTCTTAGCTTGCAATTTGGTTAATTTTCTAAAGCTTCCAATACTCTACCAAAAAGGGATCCGAATCTTAAGTTCATATACTTCTGCATTCGGATCACTTTGAAAGACAGGAAAATTATAGATCCAATCCCTACTGTTACCAGCCAAATATTAGTAGTATTTTGTTGTAATCATCAAACACTTAGGAAGACTTCCCTCACGGAGATCCCAGGAAGTCATTTGGTGAATTGTAAACACACACGTAAGTATATATACTTAGCGGCACACACTCACAAAAACACCGGTCAACTTGCTTGTATTGTTCTTGTTTAGGAGTGTTCTGTTTATCTTCTCTTTTCTTGTAAAGGCCTGCAACTTAAGTTTGCTGTTGGCTGACACTTGTAATAGATAGGATAATAGTGGATCTCTCTCACAAATCCAAGTCTGACCAGCTTGGTAGAGGATTAGCCAGTTAGTTGGTGAACCTCTATATATCCTGTGTGTTTTACATTCTGAATTTTCTTTCTATTGATTACTTATTTTCTAATTGGCAATCTCGAATCCTCCAGGATCAGACAACTCTGCTTTCCACAAAAAGGCATCCATCTTAGCATAATTTTTCTAATATCTTTCTAAGCAGATTCAGTAATTAGCAAATTTATTAGTCTTCCGCTGTATTAAACTCCTTCATCAATTCAAGGGTGAGAATTTTCTAAAATATCTGTTTTAAGAAAGAATTTTTTAATAGGGTATTCACCCTCCCCCCTCAGTTGGTACCATTTAGCTCAATATAGGCTAGAGGGAGGTGAATAGCCTATCAAAACATTTTCTTTTAAAAACAGAACACTTAGGAAATTCTCACCCTTGAATTTAATGAGGGGGTTTTAGTGCAGCAGAAGACTACTAAATTTTCTGAGTAATGATTCTGATTAAAAGGAAGTTAAGAAAAGTTATGCTAATTTGAATGCCTTGTGTAAAAACAGAGTCCTCTGATCCTGGAGGATTCGAGGTTACCAAACAGAAAAGATAGTAATCAAAACAGAAAGGAAATGCAGAAAAGTAAATCGCACAGGATGTATAGAGGTTCACCAACTAACTGGCTAATCTTCTACCAAGCTGGTTAGACTTGGATTTGTGAGAGAGATCCACTATTTATCCTATCTATTACAAGTGTCAGCCATGGGCTGCAGGCCCTTACAAGAAAAAAAATATGAAACAGAACACTCTCAAACAGGGAACAATGCAAGCAAGTTGACCAGTGTTTTTCTGAGTGTGCATCTAAATGTATATACTCACGTGTGTGTTTACAATTCACCAAATAGCCTCTTGGGATCTTCGTGAGGGAAGCCTTCCTAAGTGTTTGATGATTACAACAAAATACTACTAAATTTGGTTTGTAATACTACTAAATTTTTCAATCTCTCAAAGTGATCCGAATGCAGAAGTATAAGAACTTAAGATTCAGATATCCTTTTGGCAGAGTGTTGGCAGCTTTAGAAAATCAACACAATTGCAAGCTGTGAAGTCCTTCTCTATTTATAAAAAAATTTTGCTCGTCGGAGGACTTCAAGGAATTTGTCTTCCGGACACGTGTTGAAGGCTGACTTGTTCTGTTATGTGCTCAGTACTATTTTTTGTCTCTTTTGATCTGTCCAACGTTGTAGCACAATCTTGTCTGTCATCATCCTCGTACTGACTTTACAGACGATGACAAGTGTCCTTATAGCCATTAGTCTTTTGAATAAGTTTGAATTCTTGCTTGGAGTAAACGTAAGGATAAATTTTATTGTACGATGGAGCTTTCTGATCGCACTGTCGTGGGTGCTCAAAAAAAGAATAATATTAACCTACTTACGACTAGTACTATAATGAACTAGTTTAATGCAGATAATGGTAAATAGGATGTCGATCCACTGAGGACTTGGATTAAGTGAATTAGCTAAGGTAATAACAGATTCTAATTAACTAGAAGATTGATTTTGATGTAAAACAGCAGGTGCTAAAGATCTAAGGTCATGGAGTCCACCATTAATTATCATTCATGTTCTAGTTCTTATTAACATCAATTCATGCTCTCGCGGTTATCTGTTTAATAGCGATGTACTTGCTCTTCCTGTCAAAGGTACAACACCAGTGTTTTCCGATTTCTCTAAACACTTAAGGTCACGATAATAGAGATGCACGACAAACCCTTTAAACACAAATGAACTAAGACAACCCTAATGTCTGTTACACACTTGTACAGTGCTAAAACGATTGTTACTCCTTCGTTGTTCGAGCTTGTATGATATATCCGAACAGACTCACATACAACTCTTCACATACATCATTAACATGCATTGGCCACTACAGGCTAACAATATAAGACAATCAATACAACCAAGAAGAGTGATGAGAACAATAGTTGAATAGAAAGAATTATCTCATACACAAGAACAATAATTAAGGTTTACCTCCAATCCCTTAGAAGAATGGATTAGTTCCTCATAATCTCTTGAATACAAAGAATATATGAATAATACGCTGTTTCTCCCTAATGCTCATATATCCTAAAAGCTGCTGGAACAGTTCCTTATATAGGACTGGTAGATAACCTTACTGAAAGCCCAGAAAAACCCTAATCACACACAAAACCCCAGAGTCTCGTCATTAAGTGGCACGGGCGTGCCAAGCTAGGGCACGGTCGTGCCCTGTATTCTGTCTCTGACTCGTACAAAACTTCTGTCTTTTCACGCTTCAGGCCCTGTGCTTCCAGTTCTCGACCCTTTTGGCTCCTTTGTGCATATTTCTCATATCTCTTCTTCTTTGGCTTGGAATTCCTAAAACTTAATCAAAACGAACCATTCCAAGCATAAATCACATATAATTAGACCAAAATAATCATAGAAATAGCACTAAAATCGTGTCTATTTGAGTGCTAACACTTTCTGAACGGAGCACTCAGTCGGTAGCCTTCATAGTCCAAGTCTTCTAACGATGAGGTCGAAACCCTTTATATCAAAATCCATTCGACGGATACCTTAAGCTTATAAAATTACTGCTTTACCCTTGAGATAACTTTGAACGGATACCTTCCTGTTACACGGTCATGGAAATAATTTGTTTGTAAATACTAAGTTGTTAAATGTCCATTTATATTGATAGGCTTGAATACGCGAGAAATAGACATTTATATTAAAAATATTTTGAGGCAATTAATCAAATCTAAAAAGAATAAATCCTAACAATCTCCTCCTATTTGATTAATGTCATGACATTTTTAACTTGCTGCTAAGTAATCTAAGGGACCTAACACTAAGTAGGCACAGAATTTATCTAGTGATTATCCTAAGTGACAAAGCATGTTTTAACGACCTAAGACTATTCCTATGTCTAAGTAGCTAAAATGGAAGCCCTTCTATAAACCTTGAAACACACAAAACAGTTTATATTAGGGAGCAAACACAAGTATGAATGAATATATAAGAAATGAGTTCCTTGTGTATGCTGGTGGTTAAAATGTGCTACAGCAATCCAAAAAAAAGATTTATCAAGAAAGACAGAGTTTGAGTTTGAGAGAGGTGTGTAAGTAGTTCATTTCCGCAAGTCTTCTAAAAGAGGTCTTCTGATCAGCATCCTTCTACATTTTGCCTTTGCCTTTGTTCAGATGATCAAAAGTAGGCATATTGTCTTGGTCATCATTAGAAGGGTTGCTATCATCTTTCTTCTTGCTTGTAGATCTTGGACCAGATAGGTACTTCTTTAGATCTCCTCTCAAGGTCTTTCTTGATTCCTTGACTGCCTTCTTGAAGTCCTGAATGTACTCAGTCTGCAAATAGTCTTCAAGATCACAATCTGAGTCATCATCCAGGTCTTCAGAAGAGGAACTAGATGTAGAAATTTATGCAAGAGATCTTTTTAGGGTTTTCTTCTTCCTTATCTTTATGATCTTCCTCTTTGCAATCAGTTCCTGTCTATTCTTCAAAAGTAGCAGACCTTCTTCTTCCGTGGGGCTAGGTCTGGATAGGAGTGCAGGTCTTAATCTGGCTGGGAGTTCTTCAAGGTAGGCTCTTATGTGATCATTCTGTCGGATTATGCCTTGAATAGAATCAGCAAGTAACTTCTCCTCCTTCATGGCATTAAGAGCCACCTCCTCAGCAACAGCAACATATGCCCGTACCTGCTTAAGCTTAGCCAGCTCATTATCCAGCATGGTACTAGGAGCAACACCCATCTGGCTTCGGAGGACTCTGTTCAGGGCATTGTTGGTGAAGTGCTTTGTGGCACTCAACATGAAATTCAACCCTGTAGCAAGCCTCTGATTAGCCTCTTCCTGGGCCAACTTAACCACCTCCAACTTATTCTTCATCCTCAGCTCACACCTACCCATCTGCTTAGGCAGCTCTTCTTACCTCAATAGAACCTCTCTGATGGTGGCCAGAGTGGTCTCATGCATATCCAATAGAGCTAATTCAGTGTTTGGGTAGGATGGCCCAGAGGTGTGTGGAAAGTGGTCTGGAACAGGAGGACCATAAGGGAAAGGATCTGTACAGGGGAGTCAGCAGAGGGTGTAAGGGATCTGATAGGGGAGACAATCATCATGTCTGAATTAGAAGAGTCTAAGACATCCTCCATGATGATGTCAGAGGGGTAGAATGGGTGAAACGGAAGCCTGAAGGGCGACTGTTGAGTTAGATAAATATGAAGAAGAAGAAAGAAATGGAAGGCTCAGGAATAGAGGAATCGGGTGGCTAGAAGGTTTTGTTGGATGAGGTGTAGAAAAAGTCCTCTGAGTAGAATCTCAGGGAAAAAAAATGGTAAGAAAAGGGATATGAGGGTGATAGAAAGGGAAAGGGATTTTGGCTAAGAAAAGAAGGCTATAGGGAAGGTTGGGAAGTGTAATGATTTGGATTCTATTTAGGTCAGGGATGAGAAGATCTTCTGGTGGTGAGATGTCTGAAATGAGGCCCATTAAGCCTAGCTCATCATCAAAAAGAAACCTTTGAGCACAGGCAAGCATGACAGACATAATCCACTTGTAGTTGTCATCAGTCATCCTTCTTCTAGGCATGGCTTGGTCCAGAGCCAATGCAAGGTCTCTGGCACCAATCTGGGCTCTCAGGGGGGTCAGATTTTGGGTTTAAGAAGTGGAAGGGAGAGAAAGTTGGGGAGAAGAAGGGCTAGAAGGGATAAGGGAAAGATCTACAACTGGTTGAGAAAGGGTAAGGGACAGATCCTCCACCATGTAATCTGCAACATCAAGTGACTGCTCCTCCTGAGCACCTCCAACATCAAACACCAACTCCATATCAACCACCTCTCCATCCAAAACATGGGCATCCTGATTAAGGTCAAACTCAAGTACATGCTCCTCTACTCTTCTCTGAACTGAAGGCTCCAAAACAAAAGTGTTCAAAGTAAGAGCAGCAGCCTCACCAGAAGACTCAGGCTGTGCTACCATGAAAATTCCAGTAGTCTCTTCAACCATAGCGGACTGTGGGCTTACCAAGCCAATTCGAGCCAGAGCATCTTCTTTGGAGATCAACTTAGAAGATCCCTGAGCAGACTCCGTCTCAATAGCAGTGGATAGAACAACCTGACTCACAATCTTTTCACCTCCTCCATCTTTTCCATTTTCATTATTATCATCCTCATCGGAGACATCAGTGGATTGACCATCTCTTCTAACTACAGTGAACTTGGGCAGTTCAGATGGCTCACCTAAGGCAGCAGAATCCGCTTCTTCTATGTCTGCAAGTCCTCTGAAAGGAGACATGTCCAGACTAGGGCTATGGACATTCATATATTCCAAACTCCGCCTATCCCCTTCATGCATAGAGGACTCTATAATATGGGCCATTACCACATCCAGTTCATCACTCTCTTGCCCAGCAGCAGCAGACTTGGATGGAGATGCTTTGTAGTTGTTAATATCTGCCATTAAGGCATCTAACTCCTCATCTTTTGTCTCAGGTAGAACCTCTAGGATCTGCTCTCTATCTGCATCCACAAAATCTCTAGCTTTCAACATTTCCATGCTAGGGGAGGCATCTAAAACATTGATGGAACCATAGTCCTTGTTGAAATCAAAGTCACTGACCTTGACTCCATTGTAGAATAGGTCATCTGCACTCAGTCTCCACTGATTGGCCCTGCACCATAGATTAATTTGCCTATGAACCATGATGTGCTGTCTCTTCCAACCACTTAAGGTAAAAGTAGTGTTCCATTCCAGTGATTGCCCTTTCAAGTACTTTCCAAAACCAAATAAAATGTCCAAAATAGACCAGTTCTCTGACCCTGGGATAGTAATGTAAGGCACCATCTCCCCAAAGTTGTTGAGGTAGAGAGATTGGTACTTAGGGTCATGTCTGCCTTCATAAAGAAAGGCTATGAGGTTTCGGATGACAGGGGGAAGATGATAGATAGGGTAGATTACTTCAGGGTCAACAACATTGGGATACACCCAAGTTGCAGGTTTATTAGAGAACTTAGAGTCAATAGTTTGATGGAGATCAAGAAAAGATGTGGGGTTATCTGAGGGTTGTATTGCTATAGACCCTTTGGGTATGTTGTCATGGGATAAAAATAATCTGGAATTGGGGTGTGTGAGAACCCCCGCCCTCGTGCGATGAGGATTCTGGTACAAGTGCACGGGTTTTCTCATCTCAGTGACCGCTCGATGCTTCGTGTGTGAGTTTGTAGGTCCGGGGGCTAGGTTACGAATCGGGAAGGGGTTAGGCACCCAATTCGCCCTTTCGGTCTCTTAACA
>JAOWAN010073621.1:0-11096 GCA_028566635.1 Lobelia cardinalis
AGAGAGCGAGAGAGAGAGAGAGAGAGAGAGAGAGAGAGAGAGAGAGAGAGAGAGAGAGAGAGAGAGAGAGAGAGAGATCTGATGTGAGATTGTCATTTTTGCTAGTCTTCAATTTACTGCTTCTGATCCGGAAACGATTTTCGTTGGAAGTGATATTTCAGTGGATTCCCTTTCTGGAAATGAAGTAACAAGTGGCTAACGCCTGCAGATTGACATGCATGGTAGGATTGTGTAGTGCTAAATTGACAATATTACCGTAAAGTTGTTTTGACACATTTGATAACCTCTAAAAGATCTCTCTGTCCAGAATGTTCAGCTGCAGGAGATGGTCCCTATCCTCAACGAGGTTAGTAAGGTAAATTGTGTAAGCCAGACATCTTCTCTTTGCGCGTTTGCAGAAGTAGTACTGTTTATCCTAAGTCTACACAACTTTTTCTTTCCCATGGCCAGATTCCCATTTCCTCAACTTGGAAGATAGAAATTCGCATGTCATCCGTACCCCAGAGGGAGAAGATGATACCTCATAATCCACTTCTACAGATCCATTTCCCCCGGCATTAACAATTACAATGCATGTACCTGTAAGTTAGAATCATCTGTTAGAGGACCCAGCCCAATCACCCTATTACCTAGTGAAGAAAGTTTGTCAAAATTTGCTGCAAGTCCATGGCTGAAATTTTTGACAAAAATTGGTGCAGCATTAATTGCACCTGGTTGGTTTGTGCCTATAAAAGGCATGGAGTTCTTCACTTAAAAATGTATTCGGGAGATAGAAATCCTTTGAGAGATTAGTGAGAGCAAGGGAAAGAAAAGAGAGTAAAAGCATTATTTTGTGCTCTTCTCTTATTGAATTTTATTAGAAATTCTGGGGGTTAATTGGGTGTGAGGTGTAAGTGTTTGTAAACACATATTTTTCTCCTTAATAAAAATCTGCAGCAGCTCCGAAGACGTAGGCATAATTAGTTGGGCCAAACTCCGTTATCAAATTGTGTGTTTTTATTCCGATGTGTGTACTTTTGTGATAAATACACCATGCTCGTAATTTCTGTCGAGAAAGTCGGATTTTAAGTGGGACCGTGTATGATCCCTCCGACCTATCTTGGGATCTTACGTGGAATGGTAGTACTATCGAGGAGGTCATTGTGATCTATCCCGGGTTTAGGGTAGTGTCGAATTGGTTCAAATCACGAATTTATCGGGTCTACTCGAATTTAGAGTCTTAATTTTCCCAACAACTGGTATCAGAGCCAAGGTTATTTCTTAGTATGCTTTGTGGTTGCAGCATTGCCTGATCTTCCACATCAGAAAGGAATTATTCTTGGCTGTCCATATTCGAGTCGAAGCAATGGCAGCAGATGAAGGAAAGGTGAAAATTGAAAAGTTCAATGGTACGGACTTCGACTTTTGGAAGATGCAGATTGAAGATTATCTGTACCAGAAAAACTTGTATCAACCACTCACAGGGACGAAATCAGAAGGCATGAATGACGAAGATTGGAATCTTCTCGACAGACAAGCTCCGGGATTTATTCGTCTAATATCATTATCCCGTAATGTTGCTTTCAACATCGCCAAGGAAAAGACCACAGCAGGTCTCATGGCTGCTCTCTCCAGTATGTGTGAAAAGCCATCGGCTGCAAATAAAGTTCACTTGATGAGGCGGCTATTCAATTTACGGATGGCTGAAGGGGCATCAGTGGCACAACATCTGAATGAGCTCAACACAACCAGAACTCAGTTGAGTTCCGTGGAAATTGAATTTGACGATGAAGTTTGAGCTTTGATTCTCCTATCATCTTTACCGGACAGTTGGAATGCTACCGTCACAGCAGTCAGCAGTTCGTCAGGAAAAAATAAATTGAAATTCAACGATGTATGAGATCTGGTATTGAATGAAGAAATTAGGCGAAGAGAATCGAGTGAAGTAGGAACCTCTTCGGCTCTACACACAGAGTCGAGAGGAAGAACTTTCGATAGAAATTCAAATCACGACAGGAGCAAATCTAGATCGTGAGAAAAGGTGATGTCCGACTAAAGTTACCGAATGGGACTACCTGGAAGCTGCAAGGAGTGAGACACATTCCTGGTCTTAAAAGGAACTTGATATCCGTGGGACAACTTGATGAAGAAGATTATTGTGCAACCTTCACAAGTTGTGAATGAAAGATTACCAAAGGATTATCATTGCTCGTGGTAAAAAGACCGATACTCTTTATGTAACCTCAATGTAGAGAACATCATCGCAGTAGCAACTGCTAATTCAAATTTAAGGCAACAGATGCTTGGTCATATGAGCGAGAAAGGGATGAAGATACTTCTAACAAAGGGAAAGTTGCCAAAACTAAAATCTATTGATGTAGGCTTATGTGAAGATTGCATCTTTGGGAAACAAAAGAAAGTTAGCTTCACAAAGATTGGAAAGATTCCGAAGGCACAAAAGTTAGAGTTGGTCCATACTGATGTTTGGGGACCATCTCCTGTTCCATCTCTTGCAGGCTCATTATATTATGTTACCTTCATCGATGACTCAACAAGGAAGGTGTGGGTTTATTTTCTGAAAAGGAAATCAGAAGTTTTTGATACGTTCAAAAAATGGAAGACCACGGTGGAAAATGAAATTGGCTTGAAAATCAAGTGGTTGAGGTCTGACAATGGAGGGGAGTACAGAGATAAGAGGTTCATAGTTTTTTGCGCAAGTAATGGAATCAAGATGGAGAATGACACCGCTACAAAATGGTGTAGCTGAGCACATGAATAGAACTCTGAACGAGCGTGCTAGAAGCATGCGATTACATACTGACTTGCCCAAAATGTCATGGGCTGAAGCCGTCAACACCGTGGCTTAATTACTTAATTAATCGTGGGCCCTCAGTACCTTTGGATGGTAAAATTCCAGAGGAAGTTTGGAGCGGTAAAGAGATAAATCTTTCACACTTAAGGATATTTGATTGTATCTCTTACGTACACGTGGATTCTAATCAAAGAAGCAAAGCTTAATGCCAAATCCAACAAATGTGTCTTTGTTAGATATGGTGGTGATGAGTTTGGTTACAGATTTTGGGATTTTGAAAATCGGAAGATCATCAGAAGCCGAGATGTCATATTCAATGAGAATGTGATGTATAAGGATAGGCTTACCGTAGAATCAATAAGCTCCAGTGGAGATACTGAAGCAAAGGAATTTGTTGAGTTTGAGGAAATTTCTAAAAATGATATTCAAAATGGTCAGAAGCAGTTCAAGAAGAGCCAAGAACACCAGAACTGAGACGCTCCTCAAGAATACCTAGACCAACGCAACGTTACTCGCCTTCTTTGCATTACTTGTTGCTGACATACAATGGTGAACCAGAGTGCTATGACGAAGCAATTCAAGTGAAGGATTCCGTTAAGTGGGAGTCTGCCATGAAAGAAGAGATGGACTCACTCATGTCGAACCAGACGTCGAAACTAACTAAATTACCACTGGGCAAAAAGGCACTCCACAACAAGTGGATTTTCAAAATCAAAGAAGAGCATAATAGGAGGAAACGCTTCAAAGCAAGATTAGTTGTAAAAGGTTTTCAACAAAAGGAAGGTGTTGAGTCGTGAAGCTTGCGACAATCAGACTGGTGTTGAAAATGGTGGCGGCAGAAAATTTACATCTCGAGCAATTGGACGTAAAGACAGCATTCCTTCATGGTGATTTGGAGGAGGAGATCTACATGAAGCAGCAAGAAGGTTTTGTAGACGCACGCGGTAAAAATCTTTTATGCAGGTTGAAAAAGAGTTTGTATGGGTTGAAACAAGCTCCAAGACAGTGGTACAGAAAGTTTGATAGCTTTATGGGCAGCAGCGGCTTCACAAGATGCCAAGCAGATCATTGTTGCTATATAAAGAAGTTTGACAAAAGCTTCATTATTTTATTGTTATACGTTGATGACATGCTCGTTGCATGTTCAGACATGCAAGAGGTCAAAAACTTGAAGCAGGAATTGTCAAAACAGTTTGCAATGAAAGATCTGGGTGTTGCAAAGCAGATTCTTGGAATGAGAATCAGGAGAGACAAAAAGTTAGGGACTTTGGAGCTATCACAGGCCGAGTACATCACCAAAAGTACTAGCTAGGTTTAATATGTAAGATGCTAAACCAGTGAGCACACCTTTAGGTGTTCATTTCAGACTTTCCATAGAACAATCATCGAAGACAGAGGAGGAACGCACACACATGGCAAGTGTGCCGTATGCTTCAGCAATTGGAAGTTTGATGTATGCCATGGTTTGTACTAGACCAGATATTGCTCAAGCTAGCAGTGGGAGCTGTTAGTAGGTACGTGAATAATCCAGGCAACGTACGCTGGGAAGCTGTCAAGTGGATACTTAGATATCTACGAGGTACCAAGAGTAAGGCACTCTGTTTTCATGGTGGAGATACGACACTAACAGGCTACGTAGATGCTGACATAGCCGAAAATGTAGACGTCAGAAAGAGTACTACAGGATATGTCTATACTCTACGAGGAACCGCAGTGAGCTGGGTGTCTCAACTACAGAAGATATAGTTGCTCTCTCCACAACTGAAGCGGAATATGTCACAGTCACAGAAGCCAGCAAGGAGATGGTTTGGCTCCAGAGTTTCTTGGAAGAATTAGGCAAGAAACAAGAAAACAATGTTTTGTTTTGTGACAGTCAGAGTGCTATTCACCTAGCAAAGAATCCGTCTTTTCATTCCAGAACTAAGCACATCCAGGTGTGGTATCACTTTAACCGGTCACTTTTGGAAGATGGGATTTTGAAACTTGAGAAGATCAGTGGAGCTCAAAATCCGGCGGACATGTTAACGAAGACAGTGACAACTGACAAGCTGTTCAGCTTCAGTTGGGCTGAAATAACGACAAGATCGGAGTGAGCTGTTGCATGGACGAAGGAGTGAAGACAAATTGAAATCAGTCTTCAAGTGGGAGATTGTTAGAGGATCCAGCCCAACCACCCTATTACCTAGTGAAGAAAGTTTGTCAAAATTTGCTGCAAGTCCATGGCTGAAATTTTTGACAAAAATTGGTGCAGCATTAATTGCACCTGGTTGGTTTGTGCCTATAAAAGGCATGGAGTTCTTCACTTAAAAATGTATTCGGGAGATAGAAATCCTTTGAGAGATTAGTGAGAGCAAGGGAAAGAAAAGAGAGTAAAAGCATTATTTTGTGCTCTTCTCTTATTGAATTTTATTAGAAATTCTGGGGGTTAATTGGGTGTGAGGTGTAAGTGTTTGTAAACACATATTTTTCTCCATAATAAAAATCTGCAGCAGCTCCGAAGACGCAGGCATAATTAGTTGGGCCAAACTCTGTTATCAAATTGTGTGTTATTATTCCGATGTGTGTACTTTTGTGATAAATACACCGTGATCGTAATTTCTTTCGAGAAAGTCGGATTTTAAGTGGGACCGTGTGTGACCCCTCTGACCTATCCTGGGATCTTATGTGGAATGGTAGTACTGTCAAGGAGGTCATTGTGATCTATCCTGGGTATTGCCAAATCTGTTCAAATCACGAATTTATCGGGTCTACTCGAATTTAGAGTCTTAATTTTCCCAACATCATCTGCACGTTTAGATTAATCCATTGACAAATGTGCTAAGCCCTCATATATAACATGTGGCGATTCTTTAGTATCAAAAGGACAGGTCAGAATCATCCGCACATTTAGATTAGAGCGAAAACTTGTTTTTACAATTTGCGATATTTGTTTACTGGAATTTTCACAATGTATATTGTTCACATTGTTTATTCAAACAAAAAGACGTTACATATGGAAGCTAATTCAGATCAACTTCTCATGGTCTCGATACAAAAAAGACCATTAAGTATATTCACTCTCTCTGGTATATTATTTGTTGTTGAGTACTATGACTAAAGCTTAAAAATGCTCTGTATGATCTAGTACCACAATAAGCATATTGTGTTTCTTAATTTAAACCCAAATAGCGTTAGCCTTCTTGAGCAGCGGGACTAGTTTTCCCTTGAGATGGAGGCTCATGATTTCTTTAGGCCCCCCGATCAATTCCTGCCCTATAAACACAGCTGGTACGCTTGGCTTACGTCCTAAATCCTTGAGTTCGTTCTCCATTTGCTGTCCATTTGGATGTTCATCAAGTTCGTAAACCATAGGGTTGGCCCCGAAGCTGCTAATGAGTGTCTTAATGGTGTAGCACATGCAGCAAGTGCTTTTGCTGAAGATCACCACCGACCTTTCAGCTCCCAACCTCTTGACCAAGGCCATTTTTGAATTAGAGAGAATTAAGGTTATGTTAGAGTGCAAAACTGAGATATATTGGTAAGAAAAAGAGGTGTATGAATTTTGCTTGGAGGAACTCAAACTCCTATGGGAACCATATATAGAGGCTTTGGAAGCATTGTTGCTTCGTAGACCCTGCGGGCAATATAAAAGGTGGGAAGATTTTGTTCCGAAACTTACATCAGTAGATTCCATTACCATTTGGACAACATTCTAGAAATGAATATGGATGAAGGTAACCGGCCTGACGTTTCCCAGGACTCGGCCATCTAATGCATGGACGATCTCAAGTGATTGGGACTGTGGTTCGAGTGGAATTGTAATAGTAATTTTCCTGTCTGAATTTGGAGCATCTGCTTAGGTGGAGAAAGCTATTGGGGTTTATCCAATTGGGCAGCCTTTTGATCTTCCCTTCCCAGATGCCCATCCAACTTGATATTAAAGAAAACCGAAAGCCAAAAAACTGTGACAGGGATATTGAAAAGCAAAAGAGTTTTGGAGCAATAACCAAAATGTCATGCTGATCCGTACAACAAGAAGATACCTTTAGGACTCGCCGCGTCCTCTCTGGTAAATTCTAAAAACATTTTAATTAATTTTGTGATCTATAGAAAGCATACTCCAACATATATATTCTCATGATCAGCAAGGCATCAACCATCGTGCCCGGATCATAATAAAATCTTTATCATTGGGCAATTTTTTTTTTTTTAATTTTTAAATAGTGAAAAATGCACCAGCATAGATATATAATTGATCTAATTAAGGATTTTTTAGAGTTAATTTTGAGATTCTAGGACCCATTTAGAGCCTACGAATCGATGCATTGCTTTGTTAGAATTATCTAAAATTCGATCACTAATGATAGTCAGTACTCTCCCTTCGTTCCAAAATGAGCAGACAGTTTTTGTTCTTGGTCAAGTGAAAGCACTTCTATTATTCAGTTTACTACTACCTATCAGGCAGTGAGCCTACATTTCACTTGCTCTTTAATTGTCAAATTCCTCTGTGTACTGTGAGTGTGTGGGTATGAAGATTCGGAGAGTATCTACTTTTATCAAAAAACTATATGCAGCTAAAGTATGGGCAATATCATCGACAGCCGAAATCGAGTCCTGGCATCCCAGAGTTGTTTTGGGATCTTTCCAAGTTGCTTCCTTCAACAACTTGTTCTACTTGAGAGTATTAAAAATGATAATGTCGAAGTGACACCATCTATCTATGATGCTTCTGCGCGCGCCTCCTAAGTATGTCTCGATGCATTGCCTAATTTCTTCCTTCAAAATCTCTCTTAATTTTCCAAATTTTCTATGCAAGTTGAGAATTAGTTGAAACCGAGGTTATCTTCCGTATCATTGCATGCATCTGATATTGCATACATTATTTGGGTGCAACATCTGTTAAACTTCTAACATATATCATTAAGTTGAGAAGATTTTCTTGCATAACACATGCAGATTATATCTACTCACTCTTTATTAAAAAAGTAAGGTTACATATGAAGTTCTCACGGTCTTGATACAAAAAAGGCCGTTCAAATGCTACTTATACCGGATATATATGTTCTCGTGTACTACTACTGAAGCTTAAAAGTGCTTTGTGTAGATGCCACGATAACATGTCCTCATATATAGTGGTATCAGTATAGAATACGACTATGCTAATAATATAGTTTTTAGCTAGACCCATATGGCGTTAGCCTTCTTGAGCAGGGGCACGAGCTTTCCCTTCAGATGGAGGCTCATGATCTCATTAGCACCACCAATGAGTTCCTGCCCTATGAACACAGCTGGTACACTTGGCTTACGTCCTAAAGCTTTTAGTTCTCTTTCCATTTGTTGTCCATTAGGATGTTCGTCAAGCTCATACACCATTGGGTTGGCCCCAAAACTGGATATCAGCGTGTTAATGGTGTGGCTCATGCAGCAATTGCTTTTGCTGAAGATCACCACCGCACGTTCACCTCCCAAACTTGTGACCAAAGCCATTGCTACGTACTCTAGAAAGATATGGTAGTCGAGAAAATGTATTGTTTGAAAGCTGAGTTCGGGAAGATTGTTAATGAGAAGAAGTAAGGATTTGATTTGAGTAATTTTAATGTGTATGGGAACTATATATAGAGGCCTCGTACACTCGAGGCCAGCAAATATAAAAGGATGGGATTTATCCGAATGGACTGCAGCCTGTTGCTTCTCATATGCAAGATTCCCATCCAATTTGATTCAAGAAATTAAAACCGAAAGCCAGACTAAAAAATCACATGCCGGGCCGTACAAGATACCCTTTGCAGGGGCAGAACTAGGCAAAGGTTGGAGTGGCGGTCGCCCCCCCCCAGAAATTTGAGGGATTAGACAGAAAAAAATATTTTTTTTTAGTTTATCATTAAAAATTTTAATTTAGCCCCCCTCTCCCCTAACAATCCCTAAATCAGCCTTCAAATAGTCCACAAAAAAGAAAAATGCATCTTTCGACTCTACATCTTTTCATATTTAGGTTAATTTGTCTAAATAATTTGCTAAGTGTATAAGAATTAAGTCTATTAATACCAACAACAAAACGGGGGCGCTGCCCCTGTACCCCCGTAATATTTAGCCCTCCCTATGAAAATTTCCTGATTCCGCCCCTGACCCTTTGGGACGCGCGCCGCGTTCTCTCTAGTAAATTCTAACACCTTTTGCACTCATGATGGGCATTCGTACTGTGCTGAAATACAGAGTATAATATAACCCCTTTCTTTCTTTTTTTTTTTTTCCTTTTCTTTTTGTGAAAAGTGAATCCACCATGCATAGATATAAAAGTTGGAAGTTCTTGATACAATGTTGATTTTTGAGATTGTTGACCCCCTTTTAGAGCCTATGTACTGTTAGAAATTAACCATCTAAAATGTTTCTGTTTGGAAAAAAATTTCCTAGAAAAGAGATGATGATAACATTATTTTGTGGATTCATTTAAGCAACAAGTAAAGATTGTGCTCGAGCATTTGAGCAAGCGCCTCCAGAACTATATGTCAATTACTTCCTCTCGTCATTTCTCGAGCATTCGAGGCGCCTGAGGAATCTACATGTCAACATCCTCTCGTCGTTTCTTGGCATTTCCTTAAAGTGTCAAGTAGAGTCATGGGCATCGGTATCTGTGAGATGTTATTGACAGAGAATAACGTAAAAGATATATGCTCCTGTAGGATATGGCATGTAGTGTGTTTTCCAGAGGTACTATACTCAGCCACACACTGATGTTGGAAAAAGGATAAAGAGGAGGACGAACATGAAGAGGAAAAGTTGATCCGAAAGCTGAACTTAAGGAATCAGTGTGCATATCTGGCTTAAGACGTAGCGAAAAGCCAATTTTGTTGATGCCATTTTAACTTGGCCTATCAAGTTTTGATGAACCTAGACATAGTGTAATCAGAATGTACACGATTTCTTCCAGTTCATCCTTTTTGGGTGCCTTTCAAGTTTCAAGTACTTGGTTGTACGGAGAGTACTGTCCTTATCCGAGTATTCAGATGCTTCCGCATTTCACCGCCTGTTTAACGGACAAGATATCTCCAGTATTTCTGCTATTTGACTGCAGAAAAGAAAGCGTTAAAGCTAAAACATGTTACTAACTCCTAGTCCCTTACAAGGCAACATCATAAAAATGCTTTCTTCCTATATATAGGCAGGAAGAAAGCGAGAAGAAGAGCAGACATAGAACTCGTTACGTGTTTTTAATGACCATAGTCATCTATAACTCTTTACCAACTCCGAAATCCCCATTTCGTGTCTTTAATCCTAATTTCAATCCACGTTGATTCTGAAAGCGCCGTATAAGATTACAGCAAGTTTAGGAGTTATATGTATAAAAACCCTACATTATATGAGAAGATATATTGCCTCGCACTAATAGAGAAGCAGAAACAAATCAGGGGGACTCTTACATTACAGACCATGCTTTTCTGGTGCCAATCATACTTTCGGTTCATTTAAATTCCTGGAATTATTTTCCCATGGTGCATGGAAGATGAAGACTAGAATATGCATTAGTTTCTTTTAAATTCCTTGAATGGTTTAGCATAAGTGATTGCCAAATTAAGGAGTTTTCTATGCAGCCAATAAGGCCTTTATTAATTGTTATATTGATGTTTTAGGCTTTTAGCATCATGGCCCCTGATGATCATGTTTTTACTTCAGCATGTTTAGAGCAGAATCTCGAAACAGTGAGGCAGGGTACTATGAACTGAAATCACACCTACCATTGCAGAACTTATTCGTTTACCTTAGGATCTTGTTGTTGGGAAATTTCAGAAGAAAGCCTGAATTTTCTATGAAGTTTTGAATTCGAATTCAATTTCAGATTGAACTATTGATGCTCAATCAGATAAAATCATAGAAATCAAGAGTATAGATTTGTATAATGGTATGTTCCTCTTTTTCATCAGAAGAGACCAAAACCGATCAGAGATTGAATTTTTATTCCCGTGCCAATCGCCAAGCAACTGCTAAAATGCAGTTAAGGGACAAAACTGCCCAAAGGCAGTTTAGGCAAAATTCAGACACCCCAAAAACCGAAAATTCAAATTTTTGTGTCGATTTTAAAGAAGCACTATTCACTGGAATAAAAAATTTTCAAGCTGACCTGGCAGCTCAACTCCAGCCAGGGGCTCTTACTAAGGATTGAACCCTCATTATTCATAAAGAATACAAGAAGATGATATACACAAAAGTTTACAAACTTTAACTCTTACTTGACACTATATTTAACTCGCCTATGTCCTTATCCTTCATAAGCATATCAAAGCCAAGTCCCAGCTTCTTGAAGCGGCTAAACTTCATGCTAATATAGGTA
>JAOWAN010073672.1:0-24439 GCA_028566635.1 Lobelia cardinalis
CTATCAAACATCACATCAAATCACAACTATCACCCTCTCTCTCTTTCTCTCTCCATCACTATCATGTAATTTTTTAATATTCAAAGGATAAAATTGTAAAACTCCTACAAAACCAAAACAAATACAAAACAAACACAAAACACAAACAAAAACAAAACATATTAAAAAACTCTACGTCCAAACGCACCCTAAGAAATTTAAATATTTGTTAAAGGGATAAAATTGTTCAAAAGAGTTTCAGATGTAGGTCTTAATAGCTGATTGATTAAGACATATTAAGCTGCTTTTAGATCTGAAAGAGAAAAATTACTAAACAGTCTGATTTCTTAGTTGTCTGATTAAGTTACACAAAACCCTCTATCAGATGTTCATTAAGCTCAAACAAACAACACCTAAGAGGGAAATTCCCTATCTAGTGATCCTCCAAAACAATACTCGATTTTCAATCCGAACCTCATTAAGAACACGAGGATAAAAAATGTGAAAACAACTCAAATTGAACTTCCAGGGACTAGCATATGTGGTAGAAAGACTCAGTTGCGTCCCACCCACTATAGTTAACACCAACTTTCTCCGAATAACTCTATGCTAGAAAGAATCATGCTCGAGTAAAAAACGCCATAACCAGTTACCTAAACAAGGACAAATGAGCAAATGGGAATACTAAACAGACGTGACTTAATGAGAGTAACTCTCCCCCTAAAGACAAATAAGCACTCTTCCACATAGCTAACCTCTAGACACCTTGTCGCTAATTGGATCCCAAAACTTAGTTGCCCTAGGATTTCCACTTAAAGGAAGGCCGAGATAGGAAAAATGACAATTCATGATAGAACAACCCAAAAGATCAGCATACGAACTCACAAATGAAGGTTCAATATTAATGCCCGCTAAACCACATTTGGTTAGGTTGACTTTAAGGCCAAATGCAATCTCGAAATTTGAAGTACAGTGAGGACATTTGCAAATTTACCATACCCCTCAGACAAGAATAGCATAGTCTCATCCGCATATTAAAGATTAGAGACCTTCATACCATCATTTCCTACCCAACAACCCTCTAAAACACCCTTTGCTTCACTCCTCGTAAGCAACCTACTAAGAACATCCACAACTAGTGTAAAAAGAAAAGGAGACATAGGATCCCCATGATGAAGACCTCTTGAAGCGCAAAACCACTCCTTCGGATCCATCTTCGCCATCTCGTACGGAAGCCTTTCCTATCCATAATGAGATCAAGGAATCGCCAATTAATCCGATCACATGCCTTCTCAAAACCTAATTGAAGAATTAACCCTTTCCTGACTCTTCTTCTTAGGTCATCTACAACCTCATTAGCCACTAGAGTAGCATCAATCGATTGACGACCTTTAACAAAAGCTCATTGAGTTTCAGAGCTGGTATCACCCATTACCTCTCCAAGTTTGCGAGATAGCATTTTAGTTATGATCTTGTAAATGCTAATCACAAGAGTGATAAGCCGACAATCCTTAATCTTGAGCGACCTTTCCTTTTTAGGAACGAGGGTTATGAACGTGTGTCACACTACCCCTTTAGCATAGAACTCGGACATCATTCTCAAAACATCACTCTTAACGATGTTCCCACATGAATGGAAAAAAGCCAAAGTAAACCCATCTGGACTAGACGCCTTATCTCGGGCTAATTCTGAAATGGTTTGGCCAATCTCAATCTAAGCCTAGTAGTATATGTCTTTCTCCACCTCTTATCATTTTTGCCACATTCAGACGATGACGTGGCACCTCTAGCCTAATCAATTCACATGGCGGTTTATCGATCACACCCGGGTGTAGATGTGGTGCCCCTTGCATAGTACAAATAGTTTCACAATGAAAAGGGGGGGGGGGTTCCAAATGTCCAAAAGGAAATACCAAAATTGGCACATAATTAAGGATTATTTACAAATTTATAGTACTCAAGTGTACATCCTGTAAAGTTATATGGCATCACAGTGTGAGTAACAACAAATAAGGACAAAAGAGAGTTCTTTTTAAGCTGAGTGACGTTATAGGATACCATCAGTACTAATGGCTGTCCCCGAAGGTAGGGAAAGGTTACATGCCTTATAAAGTGGTCTGAATCGGGCCAAACCTCGGGGAGAGTGATAATTTCCATATCCATTTGAAGCTCTTACCTGTCACCAATATCTCTTTTGCAGGCAAGTGTTAATCAGGCTTCAGGATCAGGAAGGGCAAGACGAGATGCTGCAGCTCGAGCTATGCAAGGTTGGCACTCTCAGCGTCTCCTTAGCAATGGTGAGGTTGGGGATCCGATAATTAAGGTTTGTAATGGCCTAGATCTATGCACTAAGTATGTCTATCTCAGAATGTATGGTTATGTGCCTTTATCATCAATAGTTTTCCGAAAATTAGCTTGTAGCATTTGCTTTGGATAAGGTGATACCTTCACTTTCACTTTTTCAGGATAAGAACTTGAGTTCTTTGCCAAAGCGTGAAAAACAACCAAAAAGCATTGGTAAGGTTTCTCAACAAGTCAGAAAATGTAGCATGATATGCTTGTGTTTCAGTCAGCAGTTAACCTTTTTCTTGTCTATGCTTTCTTTATATTAAGGTTTGCTCAAGCGTAAGAAGCCATCTCCAGTTGATCGTGCTGACAAAGTTGCACGCATAAAAGCATCAAAGTCTCAGTTAAGATCTCTTACTTATTGCTGTTGTTTCTTGACGGGGCATAATATTTTGGATTAACTGCAATTTTTAGGACCTAAAGTTTCTGTTAGATCCCTTTTTAGGCCCTCATTTTCAGTTCTAGCGATTAAGGGTCCCAATATTATTTTTTCGTACTAAAAGAAGGGTCAAAATAACTAATGTTAGGATCGAGCTTCAACTGGTCATTTATCGTTAATCTGATACTAAATGTGGTCTACTGTGCTCTGACCGTTCCATGAAGTGTCCATTTTGGTAACTTCTGTTTTTTGGAGCTAAAACAAGTCGTGGCCACAATTTTTCCTGGACCTACACCGAATTCTTTGTGACCCATATTTATAAAGTTGATTGCTCACCTAAAACTGTGTACCAATTCAAAGTGGATACTTATTTTTGAACGAGGGAGTAATATTTTTATCTAAGGGGTTACGTGTTACGAATGATTTGAAGTGTTGATAACTTGGTTGCTAATGATATTTGCTAAGAATTTTTGAATACTGAGACTACTTTTATCACCTTTTTTTCCTTCAAATAATGATATTTATTACGAATTTGAAAACTTGAAGGTTAATGATAAAATTAGGAATTACACTTGAATATTTTTTCATTAAAATATTATCACGCGATAAAAGAATAACATAGAAATCTCATTTAACTCGATAATAATTTTAACAAGGAATATAATTTCTCAACTAACTTGTGATTTGCTACCGCATACTTAATTAAGTTGAAGGTACCCGCACCCCAAAAAAAAAAAAGGAAAAAAGAAAGAAAGAGGAAGGATGTTTCTTAATTGATTTGACATTTTGTTATGCAACTTCCTTCTTCCTAATTGCTTACACTTTTATCCAATTCTAGTTCGTCCAAGTTGTAAATATGCATCCCTTTGGAACTTCTCTTCATAACAAAAATTATATGTAAATAAAAATAATGAGATACCATACCGGTTAAAGTAGATACAAAAATTAAGCCACACATTGATAAGAATATTTTAGACCCTTGATTAAATCTCAATCAATATGTAATACTCTCGCCGTTTCAATTTAATTGTGCACTATCCATTTGCACTATATTTAAGAAAAGTAAATTGCGTGGACATAATCAAATGAAAAGTGGGTCCAAATGGAATTTGTCCATAAATCACTTGTCATATTCTCAAATAGGAAAGTGGACGGTTATTTTGAAACTTCCTCAAATAGAATAGTGGAAAATTAAAATGAAACGGAGGGAGTATGTAATATGTAATATTAGTATTAGTACAAGTTATAGTGTACAAATTCAAATTGAGAGCTCTTGTTTAGAAAGAAATGAAGAGCAAAACATGCCTAAAGAAGGAAAAAGGAACAACTATTGATATTTCCTATTTAAAGCTAGACTAAACCTGCTAAGTCTATCATTTATTTTTGTCAATATTTAATTGGTTTCGATATAATTCTGTTTATTAAAAAATGATAATAATTTAATGTTCTTTATGCAAAATTGTGGATCTTAATTAAAAAAAAGATAAGATGAATATTATAAATTTTAATAATTTTTCAAACAAAAGTGATGATCATCGATAATGGATAAACATCGTCATTAGCTAGAATTCTTATTAATTATATTCAGCACTATATTATAGGCACTTTAGAGAAAAGATATTATATTAGGCACTTTTATTCACTTTAGCTCCTAGCACCTTAGAGAAAATATATTTATATTAGGAATTTATTGTGGAAGAGATAAACAAGTTGTGCTACGACTCACATACACATTCTCGAGGAGCTTCTCATTGGGGAAAGCTGTATTGAAGTCTATCTCTCAAATTTCATAATCGAAAAAGGGTGCAGTAGTAACTTTGATCATAATGAGTTAAAGAATTGCAGCCATAAAAAAGAAACATGTCCTGGAAAAGAAACTTGAAGATCTCGATGACTCATCATAGATCATACCTTATGATCATATCATGTCCATTGAGATCTGATTCCTTTTATAGGAAACACCTTTCCATTTCCTTGTGATGGACCAGGTTGAGTGAGTTGTGATACATTACCACAGTCCTTCATCGAACTCTTAACGTAAGTTTTCTCCACCTCAATCTGAGCAAAGTGGTTTGATGCTTAAGTTAGTTTTGAACTTCCTTTTCGAACTTTTAGAAGGATTCAAATGGGTGACTCGTGCAACACACAACCTTATCTACCCAATTCATTGGTAAGTGTAAACAAGTTGCAAAACTCACCTCTAGTGATGAAGCTAGTGGGCCCACATACTTTAGATGTATGAGACCCAACAAATTGCAAGCCCTTCCATGCCCATAATCATCCTAGTAAACTAGGTTCAAAATCTCTTCTGATTCAAAATCAAATGAGTCCAAGAATCCATCCTTATGGAGCTTGGATACATGTTCGATGTTTCTTTGGCCTAAACGATAATGCAAAGATATTTAGGGTTTTGCATTTTTTTGCTTTAAACTGTTAGATGTTTAGACTATAGATAGGCATTTCAAGATCAAGAACATAAAGATTGTTAAGTAAATCTGTATTACGACAAAATGTTTTCATTTTAATAATGGATTAAATAATTATTTGGTCACTAAACTATTGTTTAAAAATTAGTTTGGTCACAGATGATTTTTTGCGTTTGCTTTGGTCATTAACATTCTCTTTAGCGATTTATTTAATCACTTTGGACATTTAGTATTAAAATAAACTTATAAATAATTTGATGTCTTATCACTTTTGACATTTAATATTGAAATAAAATTATAAATAATTTGATATGTCTATTTTACCCTCATTATTCATTATTGATATTAGTATAACTTATTATATAGTTAACCACCACTATGAACAACACCACTATCGCCAAGGGTTTAGTGTGATCAGTGATGAGATGGGTGGATAATGAGAAGGGAAGAAAGTTGACTTGTTTGGCAGCAACTGGGACTTGTCCTTCATTGATGGCGGTGGTTGATGACAGAGATGGGTGAGGGGGTAGTGTCACTGGGAGAGATGGAGTGTAAAAAACAAACAATATGGTAAATAAGCAGAAGATCTGAAGTGGGGTTTTAAGAAACTATCAATTAGTAGCTATTTGGGTAGGGGAAGGAGGAGAAAGGAAGAGAAGAAAGAAATCGTAAAAAGGGGTAGGGTTGAGGTGGGAGCCTACAAGGGTTTCATTTTGCTTATTTTGCTGTCCAATATTAGGGTCTGTTGCTAGATCTGTTACTTCTTGGTTTGAAACGAGCAAGTGAAATTGCTTGGTCTACCACAAATGCCTAAAGAGTTTATTACGTTCTCAGACACTAAGGCACAAACACGACATCCATTTCGGCTTTACTCGAGGTATATTGATGAAGTGCATCCCCTGTTCCCCTTTACTCATGAAGAGGCTTGACACCTTATCCAGAGATAGTAAACTGAGCATCCTGATCCCAACAGTGAAAACATGGTTGGTTATAACAATAAGAAGTGCTGGCCAAGAGATGCAAGAATGAGGCTCATGAAGCATGATGTAAATCTTGGAAGAAGTGTTTTCTGGGATATGAAGAATCGATTTCCTCGAAGTATCACCACATTACGTACCGGAGTGGGAGAACAGCTTTGTTTCTGTTTACAGCAAAGACAATCCGAACCTGCTTTCCAGCATGTATCGGTTTGAAGTTCGTATACTTCCTAAAATATAAGGATATTACTCAAGAGGCATTCAACAATGCAAGAGTTGGAGTTTGGAATCTGCAGAATGAACAGACCAAAGAGCGCACAACATTGCTTTAAGTTGATGAAGAGCATATGAAGTGTTTGAGAATTGGGCGAGTCAAATTTTAATGAGGTCAAGTTCAACAACATTCATAAAAATCATCAACAAATGGAACGTAGCTCTTATAGGTCTAATGACATACACCAAGCGAGCTATGGGACTTGTTGGTGAAAAAAAATAAGATTCAGACACTTGTCACTTGTTAGTATTGTATTAAATGAAAAAAAATGCCTAGCTGGTTTCCTCTGGTTATTTTCTATTAAAAGTAATGTTAGAAGTAATAGGAATAAAGAATTAATGTTATATATCATTTATGTCAAGGGGGCTTAGTGTAATATGTGTATATGGGTAGAAGTAGAGATTTGTGTGGAATGTTTTGATTATGAGAAATACATATAAAAGTTTCCCTCTCTCTTCCTCTCAGATCTACTTTCTCTCTCTAACCTAACTCTTGGGACAAATCTCAGTTGGTATAAGAGCCAAAGTTAGAGAGCTACCCATGAAAATCTGAGAACACAATCACAATCAGCACTAAAA
The DNA here is from genome assembly GCA_028566635.1 of Lobelia cardinalis. Classification (NCBI taxonomy): domain Eukaryota; kingdom Viridiplantae; phylum Streptophyta; class Magnoliopsida; order Asterales; family Campanulaceae; genus Lobelia; species Lobelia cardinalis. The sequence continues at coordinate 6,960 of JAOWAN010073672.1, forward strand.
ACCGAGCTAGGCGTGAAAATTTCAGCTCCAACGGCTGCCGCACGCGCCGCCACAGTCGCCGACGCCGCCGATGCATGGGCCACTTTTCGGCGACCAAAATTTGACTTGTTGCTCGATTTTTCCTGCTGATCATAGATATGTTGGTGGTGTGTTGATTGGACCTCATTTTTTGCCCTTTTTGGCTGCGGATAGACCTTGTATACGTTCTTTTCGTCTCGTTTTTACTTCTGCCCTAGAATTTTTGATGGGTTATGTTGTATATGGAGTGTACATAAGGATTATTAGGTGTGATCTTAGGGTTGCTTGGTTTGCCTTGGATTTATTTCTCTTTGACTCGAGAGAATTCCTTTGTTGATTGCTATTGGGTTTGAATTTCTTTGAGAGTGCTTCTACATTAAACCACCATAGTTGAAGAAGTTAAAATCATCTCCAATGAGTCTAATAGAGGAGCTCACCTCAACTCAGGCCTCGTTATTAGCTCGGTGAAATTGGATGGCACAAACTATCTAGCTTGGTCGGAAGCCTGCTTGCTTTCTATTCAAGCCAATAGAATGCAGCGATTTATTAATGGTAGCTCGAAACTACCCGTGGAAACCGACCCGAAGTTTGATGATTGGGTATCGGACAATGCAATTATCAAGATATGACTCTATAACTCAATGGAACCTAATATCCGTAAGAGTTATTTGTTTCTCAAGACCGCTCATGAGATTTTGAGTTCGGTAGAGGAAACATACTCACATTCTAGAAATTTTTCCAAGATATATGAGATCAGGTTGAAGCTCAAGCAGATAGTTCAGGATGACAGGTCATTGGCAGATTATTACTTTGAGCTTACCGGCTTATGGACTGAATTGGATCATTACCGTGTCTTTAGAGCGAAAAATCCAAGGAATGCTCGGGCTTATCAGAAGATAGTTGATGAGGATAGGGTAATTGATTTTCTCGGTGGCCTTGATAGTTATTATGATCCAATCAAGACTGTGTTGATCGGTAGGGTACGATGTTAGAGCAGCACATTCTCGGATTTTAGGGGAGGGAACTCGACGGCATGCTATGGGTTCTCATCCAGAACTGGCTGATCGATCTGCCCTTATTGTTGCTTCCCCACCAGCAGCAGTCACATCCTCCTTTGTTGATAGGAGCCCACTTCTATGTGACCATTGTCTGCGATCAGGGCACACCCGTGAGGGGTGCTTCCTTCTATATCCCCACCTTCGTGGGCGTGGTCGTGGCCGTGGCAGAGGTCGTAAATCAGGGGGGATTCGTCAGCACAATGCTCACTTCTCAGCTTCAGCGGACTCTCCTACATCTGGTACTGATCCTATGACATCACTGATCCCGTCTCAGATGACAGCTATTCGCGATTTGTTATTTACTCCTTCCACTAAAACCTCTTCTCACCCTCTTCTCACTTTACCCACTCAGGTATGGCTTTCGCATTGACATCTATGAAGTCTTCTAGCTCTTGGATCATTGATTCCGGTGCTCCTGATCATATGACACATTCTTCTAGCTTGTTTAGCTCATATGCATCCGAACAGGATACATTTCGAGTTGCCGATGGATCCCTTTCTTCTATTTTTGGGAAGGGTTCTATTCGTTGTTCTTCGAAATTAATCTTGAACTCTGTATTGCATGTTCCATCCTTTACCTCAAACCTTATATTTGTTAAGCGTCTTACCGAGTCTCTAAATTGTTCTGTGACGTTTTTTCCATCTCATTGTGTTTTCAAGACATAACGATCGGGCAGACGATTGGTGGGGGTAAAGTTTACAATGGATTTTATGTCTTGGAGAATGGCTATACAGCTCCACCTATAGCCCACTAAGTATCTACTAGCTCTACTTTAGAGTCTTTCTTGGCATAGACGTTTTGGACACCCCTCTTTTGGTGTTTTGGAACATCTCTTTCCTACTTTAACTAAACAATGTAGTAGGTCTGATTTCTTTTGTGAACCATGTCAACTTGCAAAACACAAACGTTCCAGTTATCCTATTAGTAATCAAAGGAGCATGACTCCATTTTCTGTTATTCATTCTGATGTTTGGGGCCCATCTCGGGTTACCGGTCGTTCTGGTTATAGATGGTTTGTCACTTTTATCGATTTTCATACACGTCTCACTTGAATTTATTTGCTTCGACATAAAAATGAAGTGTTTGAATGCTTTAAATTATTTCATTTTATAATTCATTTACAATATCAAGGTATTGTCCAAGTTTTACGTACTGACAATAGTACGAAATATACTGAGGGTGGTTTTGAGTCTTACTTGTCTTTCAATGGGATTGTTCACCAAACAACTTGTGTCAAAGCTTTCGAGGAAAATGGGGTAGCAGAGAAGAAAAATGGTCATCTGTTAAAAGTTACTAGGTCTCTCATGTTTACTATGCATGTTTCTAGTTTTCTATGGGGCGATGCAATTTTAACTGCCTCCTATTTAATAAACCGTCTTTCCACTACTGTTCTCCAATTTAAGACTCCAGCATCTTTTCTCCTGAACACTTCAATGCACCCTCTACCACTTCGGGCGATTGGATGTGTGTTTTGTTCACAACTCTACTCCTTCGCGTGGAAAATTAGATTCCCGCGCCCTTAAATGTGTCTTTATTGGATATTCTCCAATTCAGAAGGGGTACAAATGTTATCAACCTCCCGCTCGTAGAGTTTTTGTTAGTCATGATGTCACATTTTGGGAGTCACCCCTTATTACTCTTTAGACTCCTCAGGAGGAGAGAGATAATGAAGGAATGTACAGGGAGTCTTCTTCTTCTGTTCCTGTTACTAATGTGGAACCAGTTGGCAGACTTTATAGGCCAGATTTGTTGACATGCTCTCGCAGACAACATAAAAATGCTACTTCACCCCCTCAATTGTCTGATCTGGAAGTTAGTCCTTCCCCAATTGCTTCTTCCTCTGATACAATCGGTAACCCTACTGATCTTGATCGTCCTATAGCTGTTAGAAAGGGTGCTAGAACATGCACTCAACATCCTATTTCTAACTTTGTTTCTTATGATTCTATTTCCTCTTCCTATCGTGCTTTTGTTTCCACTTCGTCATCTGTTTCTATTCCACAGAGTTGGTAAGAGGCAATACTTGTACTTGATACAAAGTGGGAGAGTGCCATGATTGAAGAGATGAATGCTCTAAAGAAGAGTGACACATGGGATCTCTTGACTCTCTCTTCGGGCAAGAAAACTGTCGGATGCAAGTGGGTATTCACGGTAAAGTATAAATCGGATGGGTCAGTGGAACGGTATAAGACAAGACTTGTTGCCGAGGGATACACACAGACTTATGGGATTGACTATCAAGAGACCTTTGCTCCTGTCGCAAAAATGAACTCGATTTGGATCCTAATTTCATGTGCCGCAAATCTAGGATAGAATCTTTAGCAGTTGGATGTGAAGAATGCCTTCTTGCACGGCAACTTAGAGGAGGAGGTCTATATGGATGTTCCTCCTGGGTTCTCGTCTCATATCACAGTAGGTAAATTTTGCAAGCTCACGAAGACTTTGTACCGGCTGGAACAATCTCCTAGAGTTTGGTTTGGAAGTTTTCACAGTGCTATGATCAAGTTCGGGTTTAAGCAGAGTAATTCCGATCATACCATGTTTCTAAGAGACAAGGGGGCAAGATCACAGTCTTGATTGTGTATGTCGATGACATCATTGTGACAAGTGATGATGAGGATGAGATCAGCTCAACAAACAGAGGTTGGCGACGAAGTTTGAAGTTAAGGACTTGGGTCCGTTACGGTACTTTATTTGGAATTGAGGTAGCTAGATCATCTCGTGAGATCTTTCTCTCTCAACGAAAATATGTTCTTGACCTCCTATCTGATACGGGAATGTTGAGATGCAAACTAGCGGACTCACCTTTTGAAGCTAATTATAAGCTTATTGGAGGTGTAGGCATAGAGGTTGATAAGGGGAGGTACCAATGATTAGTTGGGAGACTCGTATATCTTGCACATGAGAGACGTGACATTGCGTATGCTGTTGGTGTGGTTAGCTAATACATGCATGATCCTCGTGAGCCTCACATGGATGCGGTTTATCGCATCTTGAGATACTTGAAGGCTACACCGGGAAAAGGTATGTTATATGAACCTCACGGACATCTTGATGTCCAAGGGTATTCTAATTCTGATTGGGCTGGTTTGCTGGATGATAGATGATCCACTTCTGGCTATTGCACCTTCGTTGTAGGAAACTTAGTAACTTGGCGTAGCAAGAAACAAGCCGTAGTTGCAAGATCCAGCGCCGAGGCAGAGTATAGAGCTATGGCTTTGGGTGTGGGCGAGCTTATGTGGACTCGTTCTGTTCTTGCGGAACTAGAATTTCCACCGACCAGACCTATGAAGTTGCGTTGTGATAACAAAGCAGCTATATGCATTGCTCATGATTGGTTTCAACATGATCGGACAAAACATATCGAGATTGATCGGTACTTTATTAAGGAGAAGATTTCTAGTGGTCTCCTTTTTACTCCTTATGTAAAGACCGGCGATCAATTAGCCGATGTGTTAACTAAGGGTCTTAGTAGTAAGGTCTTTATTCCCATTATAAGCAAGCTATGCATGATAGATATCTTTGCTCCAAGTTGAGGATGAGTGTTAGAAGTACTGTTAGAAGTAATAGGAATAAAGGGTTAATGTTATTTATCATTTATGTCAAGGGGGCTTAGTGTAATATGTGTATATGGGTAGAAGTAGAGATTTGTGTGTAATCTTTTGATTATGAGAAATACATAGAAAAGTTTCCCTCTCTCTTCCTCTCAGATCTACTTTCTCTCTTTAACCTAACTTTTGGGACAAATCTGACTTTTCTATGCACCAAATGAAATTGGAGGACTTGGCGTGTTATCAATGGTTCATATATTGATTCCACAGAGTGATCTCCGCTATAGTCAGACAGTTGTTGGTGTACGACACTTTCGGATCTCCGCTATAGTCAGCAGATAAATGTTGGTGTAACACACTTTCGGAGTGGAATGGGTCATGAAGAAGACCAACTAATTCCAAATCTTTATAGCTATATACAATCATGGAAAGTGAGTTTATTGATTTACAATGAGTTTGGGCAGAATTTGCTGCGAAGAGGAGAGGGAAAGAGATAAGGTGAAAAAGTGTATTTTAAAGGTTTTGAAAATTTTCTTTTAGAATTCTTTTATTCTAAAAAATTTCTTTTAGATTCCTCTAAGTCTCTAACTATAATCATAAGTTAAATTAACTTCATTCATATGTAATGGGGATAAAATAGGCAAATAGGCATATCAAGCCATTTACTATTTTATTTGAATTTTATATATCCAATGTGATTAAATAAATTGTGAAAGAGAATGTTAGTGATCTAAGAAACACAAAAATTCACCAATGACCAAACTAATTGATAAACAATAGTTCGATGACCAAATAATAATTTACTTCTTAAATAATCTGAACAACTTTTGTTCTTTATAAAAAATGGAAACCTCTTTTGTTCAACCAAGAAACAAAACAATTTCCAAGTTTCACTGGGCAAAAAATATCAATTGTCTAATTCGATGACAAGCGAGCAAAGATAACTAAATTTCCTAGTAACTCTCTTTCGACTCGTAGGTTAACTTCACATTTGACCAAACTCTACTCTTTTTGAGTTCATGCATAACCCAAACGTGAAACCACGCATGCTGTCTAATACTACTGACAGCGAAGTAAATAACTCGATTTGTATAACAAAAATAATTGAAGTTAATACTCTTACCTTCTTTTTCAGATCTCCACATATATTGGAGAGTTCCTCTTCCACTGTCCGGACTTACCACAATAATGGCAATCTCTTTCCTTAGTCACCCCTCTTAGCTTTTAGTGTAGAGGATTTGTGTTTGATTTTAATCCTAATGTTTTCTTCCCATTACCCGTGTTCTTTCTGTTTCCTTTTTGTACCATCATTAGAGTTTGAGTATTATTACCTTTTTAATGTTGTTTTGAGCAAATCTCAAATCTCATCATGCTTAATAGTTTTGGTAGCAGTTTGCCAATTCAATTCACACCATTGTTCAAGATGAATTAAACACAATTCTTCAACAATTTGGTGAGTACATGAACTCCAAGTGTGGGTGTCGATACCACTATAGGGTTTTGAATAGAGCATTAGTGCATGGGAGAAAAAAATAACTCAAAAACCTTAATAGGATCCATCCGAAAAGAAAGACTTTATTAAAGGGTTAGAACGTTACCAATTAACAGAATGATATTCGGTTTCTTATTGGACCGAGGTGTGAATTACCCAACATAATTAATACAAATTGCATTTCTGATGGTATTTACTCGGATAGAAAGTTCTAAAGATTGTCTCATGGAGGTTGATTGCCTCTCAACGGAAATACTCGTGATAGGCTTTTGAATTCGCCTCTATTTTTTTCGATAACGGCTAGGATTTCTCTTAAGCCTCACCTCATACAAATGGTAAGGCTTTCTCACTCTGAAAATATCTATATTTATCCAATGTAGATACTAGGTAGCGTAGTACATTTCCACAACCCTTAAGAAATGGGATTTGGTTACTCGCGAAAATGGACCAAGTCCAACCCTTGGGCTATTTATATCAAACCATTAATCATCCTAAATATCGAGGAGGCATGGGATGTTTCACCATCTCATAATTCAATTTTAGTTTATCTTTAGTGCAACTAGTTAGCAAGGTAATGCATTTCCTAGCTTAACTCAATCACGGGGGGTTGAGGGGCATATGTACATCCTCCTCTTGTCTAGGAGGGACAAATTCCATCTAGACGACTCACATCACTCCACTCCACATGATTTATAATATAACTAACTATCAACTTCAGAGCTACTAGATGGCTTTAGGCGGCTAGAAAGCGTTACTCTGATGTGGTGATTGTAGTGACTTGCGCTTGAAGAACCACATACATCGTTGTCGCTAGGACAAATGCTTATGACTAATATAATGATCCACATTGAATATTTATCGCGGGTGTGTCTGTTATACTTGGTCTCTAAAAAGTACCTATATGGTTACTTGATATCTTTTAAATTAAAATCCATCACATGAGACTTGGTCATGAGATAACACACATACTATTCATCATGCATTATTGTTATCCCAATGTACAATAATACTTGACTAGACATTCAAGAATTGCGATCGAGATACCCTTAGCATCTCTTGGTCACCCGTTCGAAGTCCTACAGTTTGGAACCAACTATTCTGGGGATATTTATCATGTTTATTTACATCATATATAAAAGGAAAATAAACATAGCAGATAGGTGCATGCTTGTTGAAGCATCCTTAGGGTTGGCTCCTGGGGTGTACACATCGACAGTATCCTGGTCCTTCATCCTTATCCTGTTTTCTTGGAAGTGATCAGAAGTCAAACCTTCTGAACAGTGGAAAAAGGTCATATATACACAATGAATGAATAAATTGGACAATTTATTGTTAGTTCGGTTGATGTTTATATTATTTTGTCAAATTACTCATGAAGTTGTCATGGATTTATCAGTTTGGACACTATGTCCGTTGATGTTGGCCCCCCTGCTGATTGGGTTAAGGTTAATGTGCAAAGAACTGTAAGTTTCTCATGTACTAGTTGTATAATGTTTTTAAAATTGATGATTTCTCCATGGAATTTTAACCTCGTGTGCAATTGGCTATACAGAAGGACTGCTTTGAAGTGTATGCTTTGGTTCCGGGGCTGCTACGGGAAGAGGTTGGTGAATTTTAAAAGCTCTTCCTGTCTAGTTATTTCATTCTGTAACTCATAGTTCTTATGTTGGCTTTGAAAATTTGTTTTGGAGAACTCAGATACACCAAGGGGCATTTGTTATTTTTAAGTGGTGAATCCTGAATACACATGTGAAAGGATTTGAACAGTTAAGAAGTAGTATGTGAATGCTGAATCCTTAAAGTTGTTTGGTAAATGAGCTGAATTGAAGTGTCGGAATATAACTTCTACGTTTCATCATTCGAATTTACTAACTCAGAGAGAATAAAGACTCGAGGAATATGAATTCACTAACACTTCAATTCTTTGTCTTATTCCTCAAACTATTAAGCTTGTTCCAGGGTTCGCTCACAAAGTGAAGATTGGGATGTCTTGGGTCAACAGATTGCACTACAGCATTTATGATTATTATACTTCCTTTGTTCTATTCCATATAACAATCAAAAACCCAGTAAGAACCTTAAGAACACAAGAACCAAAATCTCGCGTTAGTACAATCATGAATCAACAAGAAATCATCTATTCAACTAGAGCAATTTATGATTTTTGAGTTCTGGTCGTCCCTTAAATCATAACTCATAAATCAATTCAACATAATAAAGGCCTTTTATCAAATTGAAAAGATAAATTTAAACAAATGAATAGAGCTAGAGCTTGGATTAAATGGAAGAATTACCAACAAAACATAGATATTCCGTGAGAGTTGCCTCCAAATTTCGAGAATTTGAAATTAGTTGCTCATAACCTGGCAAAGAAAACCAACACCAAATCTCTATTGGACGGCTCTCCAGAATAGAATACCTTTTTCACAACAAAAAAAATCCTACTTCGTTTTATACTCCTAAATTAACTTAGTCCTAAAACATAATGGAAAACAAAGTAATAAAAGGAAAAAATAAACAAAACGAATCTGCCCGCAACTGTACATGTGAACAAACAGCTGTCCAAAACGTCAAGCTTTAGCATTCTGACAGTTTAAATCCTGGACTTTCTGCCAGTAATTTACATTCTACACCCTTTAAGTTGGCTGGAAACTAACTTCTGTTGGTCAATTCTTCTGATTTTGCCTTGAATCAACAACTAGCCCTGACGGACAAAACCTCTCTAATTCGCTCCAAAATAGTCCAACAATGCACGTAATACCACCAATTGTTCAGCAACACCTAAAATACCAAAAACAAACAAATCAAATAACAAAATCATGAGAACAAACCAAATATTAAGCTAAAAAGGATACTAATGAATGAGTAATCAACTCCCTCTGTCCCAAAAAATCTTCTCATTTCACTAGTCAATGGTTTTAGGGAATGCATCGGCTTTCCATAATTACCCATGTTTAACAAGGGGTGTGAGAAAGCAATAATAATATTCCAAATAACCTAGCTGCCAAATTTCCCTTTCCCTCCCCTTCCTCCCCTTTCTTCACCCACTAACCTATCAGCCCAGTCTTCACTTCGCTGGAGTTGACACAGACGCCGGAGTCTATGGCTGTGTTTCTCTCACCTCCATCACAACATGAAGAACCATCGGAGAACACTTCCTCTCGCTTTCGTTTTCTCTCTCTTCCATTATGTGAAGCACGAACTAGACATTACCAACTAAACTACGACTCATGGAATGGTGGAGGTTCCTCGCCAACGTCGTGAAGGCATTCGAGGTTAAGGGGGTTCATAGGTAATGGAGGGACTTTGGATAGAATACATTTTCATCAACCACATTTGATACCAGATTGAAGATCCTTGTTATGATCCGATGATTTTACTACTCGATTCGATAATTTTACATCTCAATGTGATTTTTCTTTTTTGTTTTGTCTACCCTTTACTTTTAATTTTGGGATTATTTGATACATACGGATACGGGTGGAATTTTGCACATTCTGGTAGTTCGGAGAATTTTGCTTACGGCCTTCAACAATCGACAAAGTTCACTACCGACATAAGAGGAAAGTGGGATTTTTGCACATTCTAGAAATGGGAATTCTTTTTAGGACAAACATAAGAGAAAAGCGGGATTTTTTTAGGACCGGAGAGTAATAAGAGAGAGAGAGAGAGGGAGAGGGAGAGAGATAGAGATAGAGATAGAGAGAGAGAGATAGAGTTCTTAGGCCTGCGTACCATATTCCAAGCCACCAAATCATCCTTTCCTCCCTTTTCGGTCCCACACCACAAAAACAGGCGCATGATCCTTTAAATGCGCTTTGCCACTCCGGTGGATAGTTTGAACAAAGACAAATAATTGATGGGAATATTGAACAATCAGGACTCAACGAGCGTAATTCTCCCCTCCCCCCCCCCAAAAAAAAAAGGAGAAAGATGCACTCTTCTGCCCATTTTAACGCTTGACACCTTATCAATAACCGGATCTCGAAACGTAGTTGCCCTAGGATTCCCACCTAAAGAAAGTCCAAGGTAGTTAAAATGACAAATTATAAAAAAACAAACGAAAAGAGTAGCATACGAATTTATAACCAAAGGTTTAAAAATTAATACTAGCGAGATCACTCTTTGACAAATTGATAAACCTCGAAGAGTTGAAGAACACCAAAGAGATTCACTAATCTGGCATGCCCCTCGAACAAAAACAACATAGTATCCTCGTCATATTGAAGGTGAGAGACCTTCGTGCCATCATCGCCTAGCCAACATCCCCCTAAAACGCCCCTCTTCACTCCTCGAGAGCAACCTGTTTAGAACATCCACGATTAGCGTGAAAAGAAGAGACACCGAATCCTCGCAAGGAAGGCCTCTAGAAGCACGAAATCGGTCCTTAGGCTCCCCATTAAAAACCATAAGAGAGCACGGGGAAGAGGAAAGACATTCACACACCCATTTACGCCATCTAGAACTAAACCTTTTCTATCCATCACTAGATCAAGAAAATGCCGATTGACCTAAATCATAAGCCTTCTCAAAGTCCAACTTAAGGATTTACCCTTTCCTGCCCCTTATCCTAGGCATCTACAACCTTATTAGCTACTAATGCATCCTCAGTTAGCTGTTTGTCACCCAAAACCTCTTCAACTATGCAAGAGAGCACCTTAGGAACAATCTTGTTAATATTAGTGATAAGGCTTATGGGTTAAAAATCCTTAATCTTGAAAGACCTCGCGTTCTGAACGTGGTTTTAATACACTTGTGCACAACCCAATAGGCATATAACTTAGTCATGACTCTCAAAATGTCACTTTTAACAATTTCAAACATGAACGGAAAAAAAACCATTGTAAATCCATCTGGGCTAGTCACCTTATCGCCCGCTAGTTCCGAAATGGTGCGCCAGATTTTGGCCTCCTCAAATGGTCTTTCCGGCGCCTCAACCTTCTCCTCCGGAATAGGACTCCAATCTAGAGCCTTTAACACTGGTTGGCTAACATTATCCTTAGAATAAAGATTCTTTTTGAAATCTCCTTAGCAATTATCCCCACGTCTCTAACAATGATGCCATTATCCATCTCAGTTTCCTTACGTACTCCCCCATCTTCGCTTACCTTTAGCCACATGAAACGATGTAGAGTTAAAAATCCCCTTTACCCATTTTACTCTAGCCTTTTGACACCAACTAACATCTTCTTTGAACAAGATATCATCAAACTCCTTAATCTGTCTAGACTATCAATTCAATTCATTAGGCGACAAGCGCATAGTCTCTTTGTGGTGGTTGATAGTCTTGATAGATCAAGGTCTTACCAGGGAATTTAAGGGCTGCCTTATGTGACTTTGCTGCAAATGTTGGTGGGGTATGTGAGCTTGTGGTGTAGGGATTTCGAATCCTTCCTGCTGTTAGTCCCAAAGAGGCCAAAATAGGCTAGAGGGGGGAGGGTTTGAATAGCCTATAACAATTTTTAACTTCTTTCTCAAAACTGTTTGTTGAGTAAGTTACTTTGAGCAAGATGCTTAAGTAACTGCGGAAAAGACTCAACCAGTTTTAACTCCTAAGCGACACACTTGCTTATTGATTTAAGCAACATGCATTCTTAGTGAAAGAGTTAAGCAAAGTACTTGAAAATGATAAGTTGAAGTAAGATAAGAAAGATCAATATGTAAATACAAGCAGATGCTGTATGTAATATGAATTAAGCAACCACACCTAATGACCACTAATGGGTCGTGTACAATCAACCAATGCCTAACCTAGGTTTTGATTTTATTGAGTGAAGGGGTTCTCTTATCTAGAACAGATTTCACTCGGTTTAAAGCAAACAATCAATGTGCCTCCAAAAATATGGATGTTGGGGAGGCACTCACAGTATTGATTGGGTAAGTGTTTGAGTGGGGAGAATGTATCGAATCTATTACACTCATAAAGACTGAGGAATATATCTGGGAAGAGGCTAAGTCTTTAATGCTTGAGGTCTCTTTAAGTCTGTAGGCTTCTCTCTTCTAAAATCTCCCACTTGAGCAAGAGCTTCAAGGCTTCTATTTATAGATGCCATTAATGTGCCGTTGGAATGTTTTTGGCTTCAACATTGATGTTTGAATTTTGGCTGGATTTTCACAATCTTCGCCATTAATGCTTGCATTTAATGTTGAGTTGATAAGTTGAAACTCTATGGAGTATGTGAGCAACCGGAGGTGTCCTGCAAGAGATTAATGAAGAAGAACACTACAAGAAAAGGGGTTAGGTAGGTTTGTTCTTCCTAATGATTGCTTTTTCAATTTTAAGGAACAATAGGGGATAATGTACAGCGGATAAACATATAAAAAGTAAAGAGTGTGAAACGAAAACTTTATCTCTTTATCTCCTGGTGGATAATCCAATTGTCCTTTGAGTAGCTCTGAATGAATTTGAATATTGCGCGCTTAAAGAAAAAGGGCGGGTTGCCTTAAGCAGGTTGTTTAAGCCGAGGTACTTCAGCAACTGTCCTGAGATCTTTAAGCTAGTGGAATTCAGCAGCTACTCTGGCGATCTTCTAAAGCAGAACTGCGTACAATCCTTCCTTGAGCTTATATGTATTTGGAGATGCTCCTTGGATTGATTTTTGGTTGCTTAACCTTGCTGGCTTGGTTGGCACAATTGAGCTTGCTTAAGCAGTTAGACTTAAATATGAGACACAAGACATAACACTTACTTGGCTTGAAGCCAATACTTAAGATCCAAAAAGAAGGATCCTAAGTGAGCCTAAGTAATGGGTTTAAGCAAATCAAATAAGTTTGATTCAACAATCTCCTTCTATTTGCTTAAGGTTATTTCTAACAAGCTGACAACTATCCTAAAAGATATGTTGGAAAGCAATATGCACGTTTTATTTTCATATCCTAAGTCAAGTCACAAGTGTTATCAAGCTTGAGTCTTACAATAAAATATCTTAGAGGAAATAGAAGGACATAACTACTTAGAGATATCATGTAGCCTGCAATAGTTTGATCATACGAAGTAGTTAGTATTTCATCAATTGATTTTCCAAAGAGAAATATGAAATACTTAAAATGAGTTGTTCTAGGCAGGCTAAGACATAGTCAGAATAGTTAAGCAATCATAAAACAAAATAAGCAAAAGAAAATAGAAATTGTTTCGGCAAGTAGTTTTTGAAACACTCAAGCATTCTAGCTTAAGTAGATGGTTCATCCTGTATGGAGGGAGGTCTGAGAAGGGCTTCTTTGCAATAACTTCCTCGCGAAGTCTTTCATTTTCTGCTTCGAATGAGATCTTCCTTGAGCATCTCAGTGATAGTCCTTGAGCTGGTAACCTTGCTCTCGAGCAATCTCACATGGTCCTGTAGTTGGTCAGCTCTGGCCTTAGCTATTCTCTCCTCCTGGATGGCCTTAAGCTCCTTGGCTTTAGCATCCTGGATAGAAATCTCAGCAGCATTCGCAGCATCCTCCAGATTTCTCCATTGTTGAACATCCACTGGATTTGAGTGAGAATCAACAATTGCAACCCTAAGTCTAGAAAACATAGCATCCTTCTGGAGATTGTTAGCAGCTGTGAAGAACTCCTTCATGCTCTCAAAGCCTATGGATACCACTTCGAGTTTCTCATTCATTTCCCTTCGCAGATTGGAGATCCGATGAGTGTTCTGGCTTAGTTCTCTGCACATAAAAGCAACTTCTTCTTTAAGCATAGCGATCTCAGAGGTTGGAAATTTGTGGTGCTTGAACACTTTGAAGAGAATCTCCATCTCATCCTTGGTAGGGGGAGCTTTTGGTTCAGCAGGCCACAGTCCTTTCTTGGGAGCTGGCCTTTTCGGAGACTCAGGAGGATCAACAAAGATTGTCTTCTTGTTGATCATCACCTTTTGTGGATTACGAATTGCTTGAGTGATAGTCCTGGCTTGTTGCTTCTTCCATTTGCGCACAAGGTCGGGGCTCTTTCTCTCAGCAGAGGATTCCCTAGCTCTTTTTCTGGATCCTTCAGAGCTAGTGCCAGTAGCAGCAACAACAGGAGTAGGAGCTTGGCTAACTTAGGGTTTAGGGTTAGCAGGTTGAGGAATCTGAGGAGTAGGCATGGTAGAACTTGGGTCAGCAACATGCTTAGAAGGGTCCACATTTATGGGAGTGCTGTGATCAACAGGAGCAGCTTCAGATTGAGGCTTAGAAGAGCTACTTGCTCCTCCTGACTTCAACACTGGAGGTTCATTAGGAGGCTCATCTGTAGCAGATAGGCAAGGTCCTTGGAATCCTGGGTTCTCTTCGGTTTTCAGGTTGAATCTCAACCACTCTAGAGGAGTTATTGACCGAGGGTTCTGCTGATTGTGGAGGCTTTGGCATCTCAGATTTTGTAACTTTGAGATCTACTTTCAAAGGGATCTCGGGAACAAGTGGAGCAACATTTGAAATAACAGTTATGGGAGGAAGGGAAGGGGAGACAGTAAAAACAATAGATGGAGCAATGGTAGGAGCAATGTCACCAGTAGTATGAGCTACCAACTGTTCAGCAACTATAGCAACTCGAGTGGGAGCACTAGGAATGCTAGATTCAGCAATCTTTGGGGACTCAGTTGCTTTGGCAGCTTGCTTGGGGAGAATAGATCAGAGCAGTTGTTGATATGAATATGATGAGGATTCTTCTTGAGCAGCTTCAGCTTCTGATATTTTTCCTTTCCCTTTTCCTTTTCCTTCCACATACTTCTTCATTTTTGGTTGAACAGCAATCTCTCTGATTTTGAAGGGAGTCTGTTTTGCCTGAGCTTCAGCAACTTCCTTTACAGACTTGGCAAGATCAGCATCAGTTTGAGCAGCTTCTAGAGCATCTATCATGGCAGAGGGGAGCTTGGATAGTTCAGCAGCTGCGAGCTTGACTTGGCTTGCTTAAGATCTTCTTCAACAACCTTTCTTTCTTTAGCAGCTTTCTCTTTCTTATACTCTTCATCTATTCAGGCCACCTTCTTTGTGAGATTCCCCATTATTTGATTTTGCAGATGCACCAAGAACTTAAGATCGGGCACTAAATTTTTCGGCTTCTTCATCAATGAACAGAAAATCATCATCCTTGACCCATGCTCTGAGAGCAATCCTTGATCTGTGGTAAGCAAATAAAATTCCCAAACTTGCGCAACCATTTCATCTTGTATGAATCTGTCGTTGGCCATGTAGAGTTGGTTCTAAGACAAGGGCATCAAATCAAAGTACTTACCATAATTCTTTATTATGGTCTCTTCATCATCACCACAAAATCTCTTATACGACACAAATCTTCTTGCACATCTCCCATCTCTCTCATCATCAAAATTCACATACTTGCTGAATGGAAAAGGCCTTTTATCTTCCTTGTTTCTCTCATGAAACCAGAGAAGCTTGCGGATGAAAGGAGGGAGGTGGTCAATGGGAAATACCCAGTCAGGGGGAATATCTTGAATTCCTCCAACAAGGTTTGGATTTCTGTAGTGAGGATGGTAAGTGGGGTTTTTGATTGGCCGACACTTTTTGTTGGTTGGCTTGCTTAAGGGAATGGAAGGTTTGGGTCTCCCAGTAGGAGGCTTAATGGTTTTCTTTGGTTTTGGAGGTGAGACAGTAGAAGACTTAGAAGTGGATCTAGTGATTGGTTTTATGAGGAACCAAAATGACTGAGCCTGGAGCAAGAAGCTTTTTATGAGAGGGCTTTTTGGCAGAGGGTTTGGAAGAGGTAGCATCATCAGAAACATTGACACTAGTGGTTGAGTAGGAGTTGATCTTAAGGCTCTAACGGGCCTTGCTAAAGGAGATGAGGCATCCACTCTACCAATCTTCTTAACCCTGTTTAGGTCAGTTTGACCTAGGACTCTAGCAATCTCAAAGGGCTGTGCAGCAAAGCTTGACAGCTTTGCTTTAATGTGAGGTTGAGCTTTTAGAAAGCGGCTTAAGATGAGTGCAAAGTTTGGCTTAACAAAGGGTTTGTTAGGGGGTCAATGAAGTCCTTAACAGTTTGTTGGATTTGGTTAATCAAAAACTGAGCCCAATTAAATTTTCAACTTTCATAGCAATCACACTCATCAAATTTTCATGGATGCTAGTGATCTTGTGTCCTCCAGACCTACACAACAAACACTTATCAGCTATTTCAGCAATGAATTGGAAGACTGCAAGATAGTCCTTTTTGAGATTCTTGGTGGCTACCACCTTTCCATAGTTATCAGCATCCGGCCTCATAATCGGCCATGCTCCTTCTGGGGTAGGTTCAAAGATAATTGTGTTTCCCTCACAGTTCAGTCCTGGGAATAAGGCACCTAAGCTCTCGGCACTAAGCACAATGTCCTCACCCAATAATCTACCCCGAACATTCAAACCATCTATCTCAGCAGAGTTATAAAAGTACTCAACCAAATCAACATAAAACACATCATCCGTAAATTCCAAAATAGGCAGCAACCTAGTAACCCTCAATAATCTAATGACTTCCCAACGCACAACATCAGGGGTCAATTCATCAACATTAATAATAGCACCATACCAATATTGAGATATTTTTCCTACAAAAGAAATTAATTACTTAAAAAACAAGGCATAAATCAATAAACACAAGCATCAGGAAACAGAGTTTTAAGCAGGGCATAATATGATTGCATTGAGCCATTTAATCAAACATAAGCAACTTATTAATGCTTAAAGAGAAATTCAGGAGGCATACGTGTTGCTGATTTATTGACGAAGATCTAGCTTTTATGCGATGAAAACTTAAAAGCCGAAGATTTAGTAGGAGGACAATGGTAATGGTGGAGAGGGATGAAAAATTTTAGGAAGTTAGAAAAAGTTGAGAGAGGCGGTTTAAATAGGGAGAACCTTTTTGAAAAAATTGGGGAAGTTTTTGAGCGGTTGAAAAGGTGAAAAGACACGATGGGTAGATCTATTGACCCTACTCGTAGGGTTATAAGATAGGACGTGGGCTTGTAACCGCTGTCCATGTGTTAATAAAAGTACGGCCCATTAATTATAGATGAAGTGATACGAACAGAAGTAGTGGGTGTAGATAAGGTACATATCTTCGCGCCATTTATAGCGGTTTTCATACCTGTTAAATCAATTTTAGATGCAAGTTGTAGTACTTGAGTATTTTGAGATATAATAAAATATGCGAAATACTCCTCCTGTGTTAAGCAACTGGTTGCTTAAAGAAAATGCGCAACCTATGTCTTGAGGAACTTGCTGAAGATGACGTCAGGATGACTTTTCTTTTCTTTAGAGATTTAACCAACCTGTTTCAAACTTGCTGAACAATATTATACTAAAGAGAAAAGATTAGTTAGAAAGAAAATTAAGGCATTTGGAAGCCTTGGCAGTTAAGCTTAGGATACAAAAAATTTGAAACACATTATGCAATTAAGCAA
>JAOWAN010073673.1:0-11091 GCA_028566635.1 Lobelia cardinalis
TAGTACTTCATTTCGAGGTTTGGCTATATCAAGTGAGTCACTTGATAGTCCCCCTCTTTGTATGTTTCCCTTTTGCTTAATAAAACGGGTAGCCATTCCCGCCGGGTGCCGCCCTGGTTCTTAAAAAAAAAAAAACATCTTGAGGATTAAGTCCTGCTATCAATGAAGGTTTGAGGAGATCAAATTTCCTTTGATTAAGTGGAAGTATGGAGTGAGAGTTCACTTGCAGAGGGTTAGCGATTGGAGTCTAACAGCTAATATATCATTTGTGCTTAATTCAGAATGGCAGAAAACTGTAAACTTTGATCTCCTGTTCTTGACTTCTGTCAGGATTATAGGACTCGATATGAGGCCTTAGTCATTGAGTTTGCTCTGCAGAAGCTGTACTCAAATAACTTGGATAAATCAATTGTTTGAGACAGTTGTAGCCTTCTTAATTCTTTGTGCACAAGAATTGTGACCTCCATGATTGAAGATATCAAAAAGTACAATTGACCTAGCAAGTATCAGGGTGCTCGATAGTAGGGTGAAAACTATATATCCAAAGACCAGCACTTAAAGGGATATTTGGAGTATAACTCTATGGCTTGCGACCATGATCATTGTTAGCACTCAAATGGACACGATTTTAGTGCTATTTCTATGATTATTTTGATCTAATTATGTGTGATTTATGCTTGGAATGGTTAGTTTTGATTAAGTTTCAGGAATTCCAAGCCAAGGGAGAGAGAATATGAGAAATATGCACAAAGGAGCCAAAAATGTCGAAAGCTGGAAGCATAGGGGCTGAAGTATAAAAAGGCAGAAGATTCCACGGAGCAGAAGTAGGTTCCAGGTCACAGCCGTGCCCTTAGAAGGCACGCCCGTGCCACTTTATTATGGGACTCCGAGCTTTTCTATGTAATTAAGATTTTGTTGGGCTTTCAGTAGGGTTATCTGGCATTCCTATATAAGGAACTGTTCCAGCAGCTTTTAGGTCAGATAACAACATTGGGGAGAAATAACGTACTATTCATAGTTCTTTGTATTCAAGAGATTATGAGGAACTAATCCATTCTTCTAAGGAATTGGAGGTAAACCTTAATTATTATTCATGTGTATGGATTTAATAGGTGAGTATCCAATATCTCATTGTTTTCGAGAAAGCAATCAGGTAGCTGACAGATTAGCAGATTTTGCCCAAGGGTCTGATCAGGATTGTTATTATGGGTCATCTGCAGATTTACCACGGCAGGCACGTCAAGCAGTGATTCATGATCAAAATGGGTTTTATTCTCTTAGGAAATAGTGTTTCCAGCTTTTTTGTATTTTCTTTTTTGAGGTCTGGCTAGATCAAGAGAGTCTCTTGATAGTCCCCCTCATTGTATCTTTTTGATTTTTTTAATAATAACGGGTAGCCATTCCCGCCAGGTGCCGCCCTTGTTCATTCAAAATAAAAAAAAATAAAAAAATTCTTCCTATTCAGTTATTGTCATTGTCACTCTTCTTGGTTGTATTGATTGTCTTATATTGTTAGCTTGTAGTGGTCAATGCATGTTAATGATATATGTTAAGAGTTGTATGTGATTCTGCTCGGATATATCATACAAGCTCGACCAACGAAGGAGTAACAATTGTTATAGCACTGTACAAGTGTGTAACAGGCGTTAGGGTTATCATAGTTTTTTTTTTTTTTTGCTTAAAGAGTTTGTCGTGCATCTCTATTACTGTGACCTTAAGTGTTTAAAGAAATCGGAAAACACTGGTGTTGTACCTTCTGAGAGGAAGAGCAAGTACATCGCTGTTAAACAGATAATCACGAGAACATGAATTGATGTTAATAAGAACTGAAACATGAATGATAATTAATGGTGGACTCCATGACCTTATATCTCTAGCAATTACTATTTTACACCAAAATCAATCTATTAGAATCAGTTATTACCTTGGCTAATTCACTTAATCCAAGTCCTCAGTGGATCGACATCCTATTTATCATTATCTGCACTAAACTAGTTCATTGTAGTCCTAGTAGTAAGTAGGTTAATATTATTCTTTTTTAAGCACCCACGACAGTGCGATCAAAAAGTGGCGCCGTTGCCGGGGACTCATTTTTTCAAGTCCATTAGCCACAATTAGGTAGTAATAATTTAGTTTAAATAGTTTAGTAGTTAAATAAATTACTTTTCGTATCAGTTTAGTTAGTTTCATTTCGTTTTAGTTAGTAATATAATTAGTAATTTCGTCTTAGTTTAGAAATTCACTTTAGGAATAGTTAAATAGTTCATGCTAGGTCATGGTTCTCTAAAACCGCATATCATAGAACCTAGTGGTAACCTTCACAAACGTAGAAGAAACAGAGCAAGAGAAACAAATAATCCAGAGATGGCAGAAATAACATTAATACCGCAAAGAAAGATGAAGGACTTCTTTAGTCCTGTAACTGAAGAATCACCGTCATGTCTAGTTTTGTCTAGAGCAACATGGGATTATGATTTAAGGAATACTCATTATAATATGCTTCGTTTCATGGCATGGCAAATGAAGATTTATTAGCATTCATGAGAGATTTCGTGAACACAGTTAATAATATTCCACTTAAGGGATTAACAGAAGACCAATTGAAGATGAGATGTTTTCAATATACTTTGAAAGATGCTGCGAAAACATGGTTTATGTCCCTATGTCCAGGAAAATTAAATATATGGAAGGAAGTATATGATGAATTTGTCTTCAAATATTATCCGCATGATAAAACAACTACTTTAAGGTCGAAGATAATAAAATTCACTCAAGACCCTGGTGAAGCATTCCAAGAGGCTTGGGATAGATTCAAAATGTTACTGACACAATGCCCACAACACAATTTATTGCCAAAAATCATTAATCAATCTTTTTATGATGGACTAACGCAAAATATATAGCCGGACAATGGTTGATAGTGCAGCAGGTGGATCGATTGGAGAGAAAACTGCAGATGAAACGAAAGGTATCTTTGAGATGTTAGAAAGAAATTCCCAACAAAAGAGCTCAAGAGGTAAACAGCAAGGTATATATGAATTAGATACAAAAACTGAACTTGCTAAACAAGTTTTTGATTTAACATCCTAGATAAAAGCAGTTAATACAATGCTTACAGAATTGAAAGTACCTAACGAGGAATGTTGTGCTATCTGTGGTTTAAATTCTCATACTACTAATGTATGTCCTTCAAGAGAATTGACGCAGGAACATGTACAAGCCATAGGGAACTTTCATAGATAGAGGAATACTGAATTCCAGTATCAATACAACAGTTGTTACAAACATCCAAACCTGTCATATGGAAACCAGAGCAACATTCTGAATCCAACTACTGTGCAAAACGACGCGAATTATCAACAACAAACACCAAAGAAGTCATCATTAGAAGAAGCATTGGAAAAGTTTATCCAAGTATCCCAAGGAGTGCAACATGCAAATGAGCAGAGATTTACACAACATGAGGCCTCAATCCGAAAAATAGAAACCCAAGTGGGACAAATAGCAGAAGCTTTACAAACACACCCTGCTGGAAAACTGCCATGTCAGCCGGAGTATGCTAAAGTAATATCGGTAGTACCAGAAGAAAAACCAGAACAGCCAGACGAGGTAAGCTTTTTTTCAAACTTTGAAGAGGTAATATAATTGAATTTTGAGATTACACAGGATGAAAAAGAAAGAGTTAACACAGAAACAAATATGAATCTTTATCCTAGCCGACTCCCACCTAAAATCCCAACACTCAAACGATTTACTAAGCTACGTTTGGAAAATGATTATAGGTTGAATAAAATAGCTAGTCAGATATCAAAAGTTAGACAGGAAATTAAATTGAAAGAAGAAGCATCAGAAAAGGTAAAGGATACTGGCAGCTTTGATATAAATATTAGAATAGGGAAATATTCACTTACAAAAGCTATGCTAGACTTAGGATCAAGTATAAATACTATGTCCTATCACACATACAATCAGTTAGGCATTGACAAGCTTAAAGAAGTAAAACCTACAACTATGAGAATACAACTAGCTGATCAAACAGTAAAAGAACCACTAGGAGTAATTGAAGATTTAGAGGTTTATATAGAAAACAACAAAGTACTCACGGACTTTGTTATAATAGCAACTCATAGGGCCGACCCTAATATTGAACGTGTGCCTATTTTATTAGGAAGATCATTCGTGTAAAAAACTAGCACGTGTATCGATGTGAAAAACAGAAGGGTAACCATGAATTTACAAGGAAAACTGGTGTCCACATCAGTGTTTAACATAAACAAACCTTTAGATAATAGACAAAATGATGATTTGCAACATATGTCTAAAGAGGAACTCATTGCAATTAAAGAAAACAACAAGCTGAGAATGTGACAATGGTAAATGATCCCAATGGTTAACCTCATTGACTTAAGATGTGTCGAGCGAACGACGATAAACAAAAGCGCTGAATGGATTACTAATGAATTAATTTAGTTGTGCCTTTGAAAATTGAGTGGAACTGTCTTTTATGGAATTAAATTGCAAAAATCCTGGAAAAAGCTGAATATGGTCTTGGCACGGCCGTGCCATTCCTTGGAACGGTCGTTCCCTGTAATCTGATTTTGGGTTCAAAATTGGTCAAGACATAATCCTTGGCACGGCCGTGCCACCCTTGATTTAAGCAAATCGCATGTACGGATTTCTTCACAATTCTACAAAGCCAAAAACTCCCCAAACCCGCACCAGTGCCGAAAATCACCTTTCTTCACCAAATCCTCAATTTTTGATCAAAATCGCTCAAATCTCTTGCAAATTCAAGTTTACAAACATCTTTCAAACATATCCTAGCAAGAATTTGAGGTTTTAATCGGTTCAATCTTTCGATTTTGAATCACCCATCTACCAAAGCCCTAACTTTTCAAAAACCCCAATTCTCTTCTAAATTCAATCATGTCTTCAAGAGGAAACAAGAGGACTAGGGGACAATCGATCCAACAAGGTGCACAACAACGCTACAACCTTGCTCGATATCCAACGAACGTTGTTGGATTGAGCGGCGCCGAACACGAAAGGTTTAATTCACTTCTCTCTCGAGGAGTCGCGCCTTGTAAGTACTTCGATTCATTTACTATGCGTGTTATGCAAATTGAGCTTGATGTTATTTCTAGAGTGCAAGCTATGGGAATAGGTAGTATGCTTTCGACCGATTGGCCAAGTTATAAAGTGATGACTTGTGAGTTTTTGGCTACGTTTAATTATGATCATCGCGCATATGAAGTCCGGTTCCGTTTGGCCAATAGGGACTTTGTTTTGAAAAAGAATGATATTGCGAATTTATTTCATTGGCCAACAGAGAATATAGTATCGATGTCGGATGGCACCGAGGCCGAATTCTGGAACGTGTTGACGGAGGGACGTGTTGGTGAGTATCATGCCAAGCGGGCTAACATCTCAAGTGTGAGATGGTATTCGTATCAATATTTTCATAGAGTGCTTGGCCACACCATCACTGGTAGGAGCGATAGTCATCACAAGCTTACTAAATGTGATATCGCCATTTTGTATAATTATCAT
Organism: Lobelia cardinalis; assembly: GCA_028566635.1. Lineage (NCBI taxonomy): Eukaryota > Viridiplantae > Streptophyta > Magnoliopsida > Asterales > Campanulaceae > Lobelia > Lobelia cardinalis. The sequence goes on from JAOWAN010073673.1 coordinate 5,551, forward strand.
TTTTCTGTGCCCATTGATTTTATAATGCTATTGTTGCAAAGGTTTAAACAGGTTCAGTAGCGAACCGTCGGTCACATTGTGATCGGTGGTTTCATAACTGCCATATGCATGCATGTCATAACGTTTAATCCGAATGTTACTAACTTGGTCCCGGTTGAGAGAGAGAATGGTGTGCAGAAAATTGATGGAGTGGTGATGGCTCACATGGGTCTTGTCCGATTAGGACGATCGGATCAATGGCAATTCATTGATCGTACGGAGGACCCGATAAATGGTGATGAGGAAGATGACGAGGAGGACGAGGATAAGCCACAGTAGTTAGGGATGGACATGGGCGGCACGAGATTTCAGTCGGGAGGTTCACAGTCGATGCCCAAGACCCCACAACAACCACAGGGTCAATATCAGCATCATGAGCATGGGCACATGCCCAATTTTGACCAGTTCTACAATGAGTTTGGTGTGTTTCGTTAAGAAACAAACCAACGACTTGATCGGTTTGGTGAGGAGATCTCATCTACCAGTCGGTCTTTGGAGCTGCAGTTTGAGCAACTGGCTAAGTTTTTCGCATTTATGCAGTTCCACCCGCAACAGTCACCCCAATAGACATTAGGAGGTATCGTACTCTTTCCTTGCCTTGATTTATGTGCTTTACAGTATTATTGTGCCATCGAGGGCGATGTCAAGATTTAAGTCAGAGAGGGTATAAACATATGTTCATAGTTGTTTATTTGTTTATTTTATTGAATTTTTGTGTTTTTGGGCATTTATTTAAAATTTTATAACTTATTTTTTATTTTGTTTTAAGTTGACAAGGTGCTTTAGCCAATAAGTACCTTTGTTTTTTGTGACTTATGCTATGAAATTGTGAAAGTATATGTGATATATGTTAAGTCCCCATGTTTTGCTAAGGAAGTAGAGTAACAAGCCCTAAACCTTGTTTTCTATAGTCTAAATTTGTGATTGAAATTGATGTTCTGTCTGCATCAGTTATTAAGAGTTTGATTCACTTGAGCACACACGAGCACGCTAGTACTATGAGAGAGCAGGTAGACGCAAATAGGGGAAATAAGGATGAAAGGTCTATTTGATTACAAGAGAAGAAAAGTGTCAAAATCGGGGTTGGAACAAATGAAGTACAAAGTGTACATCCCCCGTGGCATGAAAGGGAATCAATAGGAAGACGGATGAGCTAAAAAGAAAAAAAAGGAAAAAAAATATACATGTAAAGTCCCTTGTGAAAAAGAAAGTAAAACAGCCACCCTTTCATGTCAAAAGAGTGCTAAAATGCACCACGGTGATTGTTTGTGTTATGCACCAAGTCACTTGGAGAAGTAAAAGGAAATATCTTGCAAGAATAAGGCACTATATTGAGTCAAACAGACTGGAAGTCTGGAAATAACATTGACGCTGATTTGACGCTCTTGAAATGGTATCTAACAATAATAATTACATAGGTGAAGCTCCCTCTTGTTTATGACAAGCACATTACTGATAAAGTAAATTGCTTATTTCTAGTATAGGTTACAATGTTAGGGTGAGTTAAGTTACTTCTATGTCGTAATTCTATGGTGAACTTTGATGATAACTGCATATTTGATCGCATTGCTGGCATAAGGAATTTTGTGGGTATATTCACTGCAAACCCTCACGAGACACGACTCGTCCACTAGAGGTAATCTAGGGGTTTAAAGGCTTGTTGCACATGCTAAATGCAATCGTGATTTCTATGAAAGTGAGTTAGAGTTTATTTTATGTATAGTTAAATGCTTTGTTTTGACCGAGACGGCCAAAGATTAAGTCTGGGAGTGTTGTTAGCACTCAAATGGACACGATTTTAATTAGTGCTATTTCTATGATTATTTTGGTCTAATTATGTGTGATTTATGCTTAGAATGATTAGTTTTGATTAAGTTTAAGGAATTCTAAGCCAAGAGGGAGAGAATATGAGAAATATGCACAAAGGAGCCAAAAAGGTCGAAAGTTGGAAGCACAGGGGCTAAAGTGTAAAAAGGCATAAGATTCCACGGACCAGAAGCAGGTTCCAGGTCACGGCCGTGCCCTTGGAAGGCACGCCCGTGCCACTTTATTACGGGGCTCCGGGCTTTTCTGTGTAATTAGGGTTTTGCTGGGCTTTCAGTAGGGTTATCTGGCAGTCCTATATAAGGAACTGTTCAACAGCTTTTAGGTCAGATAACAACATTAGGGAGAAACAACGTATTATTCATAGTCCTTTGTATTCAAGAGATTATGAGGAACTAATCCATTCTTCTAAGGGATTGGAGGTAAACCTTAATTATTATTCATGTGTATGAGATAATTCTTCCTATTTAGTTATTGTTCTTGTCACTCTTCTTGGTTGTATTGATTGTCTTATATTGTTAACTTGTAGTGGCCAATGCATGTTAATGATATATGTTAAGAGTTGTATGTGATTCTGCTCGGATATATCATACAAGCTCGACCAATGAAGGAGTAACAATTGTTATAGCACTGTACAAGTGTGTAACAGGCGTTAGGGTTGTCTTAGTTCTTTTGTGCTTAAAGATTTTGTCGTGCATCTCTATTACTGTGACCTTAAGTGTTTAGAGAAATCGGAAAACACTTGTGTTGTACTTTCCAGAGGAAGAGCAAGTACATCGCTGTTAAACAGATAACCACGAGAATAGGATTTGATGTTAATAAGAACTGGAACATGAATGATAATTAATGGTGGACTCCATGACCTTAGATGATGAGAGAACCCTTAATCAATGGATGTGATTAAGAACTCTTTCAACAACGGAAACGTAAGAACGTTGATTGGTAAGGATTTTAATGAGCAGCTAATTGACCCAACAAACGTAATTGTTTGAAAAACCAAGAAGATAAAAGGGTTTAGGGTTCTTAGGTTAAGTTGCAATTAACCTAAGAACTCAATAGTGGAATTTGAATTGAACAAGAACAAAAATTCAAGAACAATTAAATTCAAATAAAGGGTGAAATCTCTCGAGGAAAATTCGAAAATTAAAGCCAAGCTTTAATAATTAATTATGAGCCAAAAACTGAATTTTAGAATTACAATGAAGCCTTTATATAGGCTGAAATAAAGTCCTAACCCAACTAGGAAAAGGAAACTAAATAAAGTAACAATCCTAGAATAAAAGGAAAACAAATACAATCACAATCCTAGCATAAAAAGGACTAAAACATGCTAAAATCTCGGCTGCAAATAAGGAAGGTCGAATCTGTCCAGATCTGCGCACGCTGCTTCTCCTTGGCCTCCAAGGGTTCTGATTGTCACAAGATGTTTGTCACGCGCTCGCCTCCTTGCCGTCGACCAACAACACATGCTCGCCATACTCTTGCTCGCCAAGTGTGCAGAGAGAGATAGCTCGTTGTTCACCTTGGTCGCCACCTTCCTCGCCTTGATCACCAGCCATCTTGCTTGCCACCAACTCACTGAAGGCAGTCATCAGCTTCCTCGCCTTTGCTCACGTGACTGGTCCTCGCAGCTGAGATGAAGTGCTTGTTCGCCTGGGCGACATCTAAAATATCATAAGGAGATAGATCTGCCACGTTGAATATTGCGCTAACACCATATTCTCCTGGCAAATCCACCCTGTAAGCATTGTCATTAATCCTCTCCAATACTTCAAAAGGACCAACCCCTCGCGACTGCAATTTACTCTTCCTTTGGGCAGGAAACCTCTCCTTCCTTAAATGCACCCAAACAAATTCTCCTGGCTTGAACACTACTGGTCGTCGCCCTTTATTTGTGAACTTTCGATTCTGCTCACCTACCTTGATCATGGTCGCCTTAGCTTTCTCATGCATTTTCCTCACGAGCTCAGCCTTCGCTTTTCCATCCAAACTTGCTCGTTCCTTCACAGGTAGAGGCAGTAAATCCATTGGAGTAGTTGGATTGTACCCATAGACAAGCTCGAATTGTGAGAACCCTGTCGACCTGCGCTCTGCTCGATTGTAGGCGAACTCAACAAATGGTAAGCATTCCTCCATGACTTCAAGTTCTGACCAACTATAGCTCGCAGCAACTGTTCCAGCACTCTGTTAACCACCTCGGCCTGCCCATCAGTCTGTGGATGACACGTCGTCGAGAACATTAGTTTGGTCCCCAACTTTCCCCACAAAATTCTCCAGAAGTGGCTAAGGAACTTGACATCGCGATCACTCACTATACTCCTCGGAATACCATGCAATCTGACCACCTGCTCGAAGAACAAGTTCGCAACATGCGTGGCATCATCTGTCTTATGGCATGAGCTAAAGTGAGCCATCTTCGAGAACCTGTCGACCACTACAAAGATTGAATCTCGACCAGTCTTGGTCCTTGACAGTCCCATCACGAAGTTCATAGAAATATCCTCCCAAGGATAATCCGGTACAGGCAAAGGCAAATATAATCCATGAGGATTATTATGCGACTTTGCTCGCTTGCATGTCAGGCACCTGCTACAAAATCTCTCAACATCTCGCCTCATGTGCGACCAGAAGAAATGCTCCTTGAGAATGTTGTATGTCTTTTCAACCCCAAAGTGCCCCATCAAGCCTCCTCCATGAGCCTCCTGCACTAACAACTCGCGAACTGAACAAGAAGGTATACAGAGTTGTTTTCCCCAAAATAGATAACCATCCTGCCTGAAGAAGTCTCCGAAAGCACCCTGCTCGCACTTATCCCAGATTCTGCCCAAATCCACGTCACAAGCATAGAGTTCCTTGATGTGCTCGAACCCCAAAATCTTGGTCGCTAAAGTGGACAGAAGAGTATACCTTCGAGATAAGGCATCTGTGACCACATTCTCCTTACCCTTCTTGTACTGTACTACATAAGGTAACATCTCAATGAACTCAACCCACTTTGTAACACCCCGCGAATCAGTCGATAAAATGACACAATTATATGTTATTAATATATTGTATTATATTTATGATTTATGGGATATTATGTGTGGTGATATATTTTTATATTTTATTAATTAAAAGAATTTATGAAATGGAATGGAAAATAATTATGGAATTTATTACCTAATTGATTGAAATAATCAAAGATTATTTGAAAAGGATTTTTGAAAAGGAAATAATTGATTTAGTTTACAATGAGGGGTAATTAAGAATTTTTACCCTAAAGCTCATCCTTGGCTTGGGAGAAATAGAGGGATAAAGCTTGGGGGGGAGTTTCTATTCCCTTCCATTTTATTCCATTCAGCCGAGAGAAAGAGAGAGAGGGAGAGAGAAGAAGAAGAAAGAAAGAAAGAAAGAAAGAAAGGAGAAGAAGGGAGATTATCAAGGGAGTTGCAGCAACCTAGGAAAGAAATTGGTAAGTTTCCCTTGTGTGTGTGTATGTGTATGTGTGTAGTCTCTATTGATGTGTGTGTGTGTGTTCTTGGTGTGAAATAGATAGGTGTGTGTGTGTGTGTGTGTATGTGTGGGTTCTTGGTGGGAGGTTGAAGATGATGGTGTGTGCGTGAGTTTAAGCCTCTCCTACCTTTGGGATTCTCAAACCTAAGTAAATGGGTTTTGAGTGTTGGTTAATAAATTGGC
>JAOWAN010073683.1:0-11090 GCA_028566635.1 Lobelia cardinalis
ATTATCATTATGGTTCATCTCATAGGGTTGGCTAGTTTTACGCCGGCTCGCTACGCCTGTCGCAACCCTCCTCCTTTGACTGTGATGTAGGTGCTGATTCGAGGACGAATCCTTTCAAGAGGGAGGGAGTTGATAGCATCCAAGAGAAACAAGAAGGAACTTCAAGTTCAATTGATTCAAGTCCATTGAAATCTGATGCAAATGAAGTTGATGATCCTCTAAGAGACATTGTTGGTCCAATGACAAGGGCAAGACGTTTAAAAATGCAATGAGCCTTCGCAAATTAGATCACTCGAGTTGGTCAAAAGAAGAATCCAAAATTGATATGTTACCGCCCAAATATGTTCCTTGCTTGAAGATATCCAAAGGTGGGCGACCCAACAAAGTTAATGCATGAAAAATGAAGTGTTGGCCCATTTCTAGGCCCAAATTTCGAGCCCAAACTTTGACCAGAATTTTCAGCAAAGCAGAAATTTCAGTCAACTGCATTGAATTGTCTGGAATGATCTAGACATCCGAAATCAGCATATCATACATGGTTGGAAAGCCTTAGATGTCTAGTTTCACAGGAATTTTACGGATTTGGATTTGGAGCTTTCTAGAAGAAGTTACATGCATTTTTCCATAGCCTGTTCAGATTATCCGAATATGGGCATGCTTTTCATCCATGAATCTTTCCATCATATCTTCATGAATTTATGTTTAGTTCATTCACCAGATTTTATTTTCTATCTTAAGCTTGGAGGGATGTTCCAAGGAGCCTATAAATAGGTCTCTAAGTTGTATTCACAAATCAGATTTTGATGATATTTTAAACCTTAAGGAATTTTCCTTTTCTTTGCTAGTTTCTTGAACTAGTTAGGAGTCTTGCAATTTCCTTTGCAATACTTAACAGACTTATCTACTAGAGTGTTCCCCTTTAGTAGTGACGTCTTGGCTTAGTTTCTTAGAACATCTCCAAGGGGAGAGGCAAATGAAGAGGCAAAGCCATCCAACTTCTATTTTTACCTTTTCTTCCATAAAAATTCTTCTCTAATGGTGAGGGCAAATGGTAAGGCAAAATACCTTTGCTCACTTTGTGGAGGCATCACAATCTTCCCAAACTTGAGGAGGCAAATAGAAAATGGAGGGAAATTGAGCAGTTAACTGCCATTTTTACCTTTTCTTCTCCAAAAAAATCTTCTCCAATGGTAAGTTTAATACCCAAAAAATATCTCCTCAAATTTACCTTCTTAATTTTCTTCTCACCATTGAAGTTAGGTACATATTGAAGGGGCAAATTACAATTTTTGGGGAGGCAAATGAAGGAAATGCCTCTTCATTTTGCCTCTCCCCTTTGGAGATGCCCCTAGAAATCCATTTGTGACATCCAACAGTGGTATACTTACCGTTGTTGGATTCCTTGGCTTAGAGTCTAGGTATCAGCCTTCTATTTCTTCTAAATTCGACATTGTGGATGTGATAGGTTTAATATACCTATTGTTGCCCAATTCATTTAGTTTGGGATGGAATAGCTTGGGAGCTTTTCACAAATCTTACTAAGTTTGGAATCACAAAGGTGGTGGGTTTAATATACCCATTGTTGTTGTGATCACTAAAGTTTGAAGCGTGGCTGAATCAAGATCATTCAAGAATGATCCTTTCTCAATCGAAATATCAACCCCTCACAAGGTTGTTATCGGTTCTCATCTAGACTTAGTCCAAAGAGATGCCTGAACAGAAATTCTATCCCAGATGTTCGAAAGCACAATGAACAACGCACAGCCCCTTAAAACTGAAGCATTCGTACCTTGACCGAAATCCATGAGTGATGAAACAAAAATCTTCCACAATGCGAGATGTAATGCAACTCTTGCCTTGAGCAGCGAACAACATACACCAAAGACGCCACGCCATATGACAATGCAAGATCAGGTGCTCACAGGACTCCCTCGCAGCCATACACATTACACACATGAAATGGTTGTCTTCGGATGTCGCCGTTGTCCAATCATTTGTATTTAACCGGTTAAGAGGTTTGACTTTTTAAAACCCTGGGTTTTGAATTTCGTGAATAATTTGCAAGTGTTGGAAGTATTGGAGCAGATTTCAAGTGATTTTGGGTCGGATTCGCCACTAATCTGATTTAAGCTTCTTATTAGGGTTGGATTGACCTAGATTTGGGGCTTTTGTGCTGAATCCGTTGACAGAGAAGATAGTATAAACAGGCTTACGAGATTAAAGATATAACAAAACACCCCAATCAAAGCCTCATCATGTAAAACAAGGTCACCAATCCACTAAAGCATCAAGATAATCAAAATATATCCACATTTGCTATTAGTCCTCAATTCCGGTCTAAATCCTCGTCATTAGTAAAGAAAAGCCAGAAGCATTGTTCAATCATTTGCCTGATCATCGCTTCTAAATTAGTCATTGCCAAATATTCTATTGTTTCAGCTAACATTTTTTTACCGAAAAACCATGACCACAGGATCCGAAACTGCATATAATCATTGGTATATACGATCAGGAAAACAATGCCCTGAATGATCCTGTGCATCAACAATTTGACAAACAATGCAGAGGGTCTGTCTTTTTTGATGAAAACAAATAAAGCATACGTTGTTAAAAGTTCACACTGAATGTTTTTAACAGCTAAACAAAATGAGATTACCAGCAAACAAAAAGTTACAATTATGTCAGACATTTTAATTCAGACCATAATATACATTTTAAGAAAGCAATTCAAAGAAAATTATTAAATATTTCAATACTGTAATGGAGAGAAATGGTAAGACCTCCTAGCAGTCCTCAACTGCCTTCTGTACTCTGCAGTGCTACTCAAAGTATAACAGCCCAACAAAAACTCCCAAACTTCAGGTCTTATTGATGGATCTACACCCTAACAAAAAAGGAAACAATCATCTTTCACCTACGTAAATAAGATAATTGATAAGCTAGCATTGTAGCATAAATGCCACATGTACTGTTATACAGTTAATTCCAAATCTATGAGATGGTTAAAAATAAATGAACATTGAAAATAATTTCCCACAATCAAACTGCTAACAAACAATATATTTGAAAAAATACTAACAAGCAAAAGTGTCTTTATTTAACAGAAAACTTCGAACCAAATAATGTGCTGAAACTTGATGTACAAGAAAAACACAATGGAAATGTAATAAAAGAAAGGAAATTTGGATGAACATGGGGCCATAAAGAGCTGCTTTAGCTCCTATACCGAAACAAATAAATTGACCGTGCAATATGCTAATTCCCAGGGAGGCAGAGGACATAACTTAGGAGGGTAGTTGAGAACACCGGGTGGATGTTATGTAGCTTACGCATTATACACTATTGGCCACCTGGGAGGTAAGCGAGGGTGAAAGCCCAAAAGGCTGAGGGATAGACGAAGGCAACAGATGTGTTGGGTCATTCCAAAAAATAGGGAATGATTAGTGCCCATGGATCTCGAGTTTCTTAATTCACATATGTGGTACTGGAGGTACTCATAAACTAGTAACATGAGTTTTTTTAATCTCCTTTCCTTCCACAAACCATTCTTTATTCTATAGTAAATGTTGTAACATCTCTTCAACAAATTTGGTAGATAAATCAATTGTTGCAATATTCATGGACTCAGCCAACACAGTAATCATCAGCACAAGCAGATTTTAAATCAAAATTAACAACCAGTTCTTTACTGCATTCACTGCCTCACTGGAGCTTAGACCACATCCAGATTTTCACTCTCAGCAGAAACATACATCATGTCTTACATCAACTCAAGGGAGTTCATATACAAGCTTATGATTTCAAGTTGATTCATCTTGAAAATTGTACTTGAGCAACTCCATCAGAAGGTTGGCATGCACTACTTCTGGTTCTATGATTTTTTTTTTCTTTTATTGATTTGCTGGCTGGCTGCATGCCGATGGTTTGCATCTTTATCCCTCACAAATGCTGCTTCTTGGCTTGAAAACCAATACTTACCCCTAACAACATCAAATACCTTTTTGTACCAATAGTCAATTTAGGTGCATCCTTAAACTAAACCTGGAATTCAACTATAAAAAAATGTCATACAAATCTTGACTCCGGGTCATTCAATTATATTCTTGCACAAAGCATATATTCCATGTTTGTCCTGATTCCAGTTTAAGATTGGCTTGCCTCACACAGCTTTCACTGCTTCTCATAATCTTATTGGTGCTTGCTCCAATCATCTAATCACTCAACACTAAACCACCACAAATTTAATATCCAAAAAAAACTTTTAAAGAAAAAAATTAAATATTTGTGAATCTTACTCTCTAATGATATGAAATATTAGAGAAATAAAATAATCATCATGGCGGAAACTGGTCACAAAACTCAAAATAAGGAGTAGCAAGCGATGTCCTAATTAAAAACTAAGGATGACAACCAAATATGATTTACTAAAAATCCTGATGCAGGCAGAAGGGTGCTTGCAGTATGATATCGACGTATAAGTGGATAGGAGCTTTAGTTAGCTGGGGAAGACTAGGTTAAACTCTTATTTAGGCCTGCAAAAAAAAGAGGTTATGGGCAAGGTAGTCAAAATCACGATCCTAATCGTAAAATCGTACATTTTACGATTCTAGGTAGGGAAATCTTGTTAAATCATATTAGGATCGCAACTGGGGCAAAATCAGCGGAGTCGTAGGGTAGAATCGTACGGAATCGTTAGAATCGTACGATTCCATACGATTCTAGCTTGTTCAGGCTTGGTGAAGAGTGTACGTATACAGTAGCAACGAGATATTGTTAGAGTATGAGATTCTAGGCTTGACTAACCATTAAGTTGTACAAGTTCTGAGTTTTAGGATGGAGACATCAGTGTTTAAAATGTTTCTTCTTCCAGATGAAGTAAGAGATATATGAATAGAAACAGGAGAAAGTACAAACAGATGGATAATAGGAAAAATAGAATACAAAGGCATATAGACCACTCCAAAACCCTAAACGTCCTGAAGTTCCTCTTAGCCTGTCACCTTGATGGCAAGCACCCCACACAGCCACGACGAAGCCACATCATCACTTCTACTAAATCCAGCGACTTGAAAAGCTTAAGTGATGCGAGATTGCCTAGGACAAGTCACGATTTGGTGCAACTAACTGGACCCTGACGAGATCGAAGACAAGAAGGCTGGTTAATGGGTTTGCTCGATTAGTAGCGAGCTACGACAAACAGTGTGCAGGTGAGGAAGGTCAGGGAAGGCTAAGCTCGCTATGCCTGATCGAGGGACGCGAGGAAGGACAAGCAGCGACCTAGGGTGGCAAGCACAATAATACTCGGCATGCTCGGCAAAGCTCAACAGCAGCAGCAAGCCTTTTCCTTTTCTATTTTGGTTTTCGTCGCTAAGAAAGAATTCGTTAGTTTCTAAATTGGGTTCTTGATTTTGTTTCCTATTTGGTTTCTAGTTTAGAAGTTGTTTCTTATTTGGTTTTCTAGTTTCTAAATTGTAATTCTTTTCTTATTAGGATTTCCAAATTAGTAGTTTTCCTAATTCATAGTTGGTTTAGGATTTCAAACTTGTAGCCTATATATAGGCTTCCACTGTATTTGTTAAATTCAGTTTTTGACTCTCTATATAATTTTGCAAGTTTAACTTGTGTTTGATCCTTTAATCGGATTGTTTCAAACCTGAATTTCTTTTTGATTCTTGAATTGTTTGTTCTTGATCAAATTGATTTTTCCCTATTGAGTTCTTAGGATAATCGCGTCCTAGGGGTTTGATAGCACCCATTTAATTTATCTTCTCGGTTCTTCACGCAATTGCGCTTGTTGGGTTGATTAGCCGCCCATTAAATCTCACACAATCAACGTTCCTACATTTCCGTTGAAGGAAGAGTTCCTAATCGTTCCTCGATTAAGGATCCTCTCATCATTAAGTAATGATGATATAGAACTTGGGCTAACCCCGTCTTCTTCAACAACACGAAATAAGCATTCCAGAGAAACCCAGCACTGCCATACTGGAAACATAAGCGTTCATGAGATTAAGAAGCTCAGTTGCAGTTTACACATCACTACCAGTCAGAGAAAGGTCTATGATCTTGCAGGTTACAATTGCTGTTGAGTTTATTAAGAACCACAGTCCAAGTGAAGGCCCTGGAGAGATTTTCGCTTACCATATGATCGAGAATGAAAAAGGAGCAGGATTAGGTGAAAGAAACAAATGGGGAAGGAAGTATCAACATAAACCCTCTATGATTCACGCTCAAAAGTCAGAAACTCCCTATCGTAAAGATTACGAACAAATGGAAGTTCCAAGAAGGTATGTCTCCTCCAACAATGAATGAAGAATTTCAGCAAATGAACTGAAAAGAGATAATACAGTAAAGAAAAGAGAACATGCAGCATTTATGGACCATTGTTTCTTCAAAGTGAAATTTCACTGCTCACTGAATAAAGCATAATATATCTCAAGTATAGAGATAATGTATTAACGGAATAACATGAAGAAAGGAAACTAAAAATACAATTGCAGCACAAAAATCACCAGCATGTAGATGATATATGCAAATAAAGAACTAACCCCCAGTACTATCAATTTTAGTGCTTTCTGAAAACCATAAGCCTTCCCATCGCTGTCAAATGTTGTCTGCCACTTGTCCGGCTTAAGCATTTTGTTTATCTGTGCCATTCAGAAAAACAAAAAGAATAGTAATATCGTCATATATATCAAATCGGATCTCAAAGTAGTAATGACATCTGCAGAAGCAAAATTATAAAGATAAACCAACTGAAAAACTCTGGGTCAATTTGACCAACGCTAAAAATAATTAATCACCATGATCAGTGAAAATATAAATCTTAAAATAATGTAAAATAATCTTCTACTGCAAGAAAGCTACACAAATATTACCAATCCCATCTAGCCACATTCAAATAAATTAGTCTTAAGCAGAGAAATAGACTCAGAAACCTAAAGAAGTTGCAAACTAAAACCCAACATGCGCTCAACAGAAACAAAATGGTGTAATCCACAAACTGCAAAGGGACACACCAAACTCCTCCCTACCTACCAAAGCCCGCAACCTCGGCTCTCGTTATGCTCCTATTAAGAACATATGCCACCAAGATAAAATCATAGGGAAGGGGGGAGAAACCCACGTTGAAAACACCTATATGCAAAAAGAAAATCCTACTATCCACAAGGCAGGCCCGAAAAGGACGCAAAGTAGCGGAAGCCCCACCCTCAAAATCTTTCCTCCACAGCGAATACAAAATCTACCTATTACGATCATACTAACCTCAACCCAGACTTACTCCCAATCACTTATCCACTATATGAATCTTTTTCCGCCATTCAATTAGGTCAAATGCACGATCATCACATAAGTCACAATCCTCATGTCATTTCATATAATTAGATGTCCATGCAAGTTTCAATCTTCCCCTACCCTAGCGTGATTGTGGTTCTTATCAAATTCACTCATGTGTATTTTTCTATTTATTTGAATAAAAGAAGAATATCATTGACGGAGAAAGAGATTACACAGGAAGTGGACAGTAAGTCCGCCACAAAGCCAACAAAGCAATAAAGGAAAAACATACTAATTACTATATTAGAACCGTTCCAATCTCTAGACAAATCTCCATAAGACAATCCCTAAAAAGCGCCAAAACTCCCGCCCAAAGAGAAGTTTGCACCGCAATCTCTCCCACAAAAGCGAGGGCGTGATAGATCTTTGTTTCTGAAAATCCAATAATTCCTCTCAATCCAAATGTTCCACAATAGGATTGAACAATGCACACCCCCACAATAGAGAAGCATTCCTCGATCGATCAAAGCTCAAGTCTTTAATCATACAGAAATCCTCCACACTGCGAGGCATAGTGCTCATCTCGACTCGCACCCCGAATGGCCTGCACTAAAGACTCCAAGCCATATCACAAGGCATAAATAAATGCTCGTGAGACTCGCTAGCTCCCGTACACAATGCACATATTCGGAGTATATGTATGGATGTCGCCTTTCCCGCCAATCATTAATATTAAGACCAAGGACCGGTGATCAAGCAAAGACTTTGTACTCAAAAGGAACCATGGATTTCCAAATGAAATTATAGAGGAAAGTCATGTTGTGTATGTGAACGAAGAATTTTGGTGAAAGAGTTAATAGAAAAAGACTAAGATTGTTCGTGAATCCAAATCCGACGACCGAATTAAAGATCCGCAGGACGAAAAGACGACAACGGGTGAATAATTTTGCAACTAACATGAATGCTCTGTCGTTGAGCTTCCTCGCGAGCCCCCACCCTAAGAAGAAATGCACTAATGGAGGCGTTATGAATATTGAAAAGCCGAAACAAACGAGTAAAAGATAACTTAAGAGGAAAGTTTCCTATCCAATGATCCTCCTAAAAACCTAACTCGATTCTTAAGCCCAACCTCATAACAAACGTGAGGATAAAAGAGATGAAAACATATAGAGATAAATTTTCAGGGACTAGCATACATTAGACTCGTAGATGCATCGCACCCATTCTGGTTAACTCCAAACTTGCTCTGAATAACTCTGTGCCAGAGAGAATCAAGCTCCAATGGAAAACGCCTCAACCAGTTACAAATCAAGAATATATCTTTGAGAATCAAGTTTCAAAGCCCCAACCCCCTCCCCCCCCCTCCTTAGAACTACTAACCATATTTCAAACCACCAAATGATCCTTACTCTGCTCTCCGGTCCCGTTCTTTAATGCGCTCTGCTACCTGTAGCTTGAATAAAGACAAATAATTGATGGAATACTAGAAAAACATGACTCGATGAGAGTAACTCTCCCTCTAAAGAGAATACGTACCCTTTCATCCATCTAGTCGCGTACGACACCTAGTCAAATATTGGATCCCGAAACCAAGGATTCCCACCTAACAAAAGTCCAAGATATGTAAAAGGACAATTCATAACAGAACCGCCCTAAAGAGAGCATATGAACTTAGAACCGAAGGTTCAACATTTATACTAGCTAAGCCACTCTTGGTTAAATTAATCTTGAGGCCAGATGCAATCTCGATTAGTTAAAGAACAGCAAGGACATTCGCAAATCTACCATGCCCCTTGGACAAAAACATCATGGTATTATCGGCGTATCGAAGGTGAGAGACCTTCATGCCGTCACTCCAGCCCAACAACCCTCTAAAATGCCCCTCGCTTTACACCTCGAGAGCAACCTGCTAAGAAGATCCACGACTAATGTGAAAAAAAAAAAAAAAAAGACACCGGATCCCCTCGACGAAGGCCTCTAGAAGTACGAAACCATTCCTTAGGCTCCCCATTAACCATTACAGAGAACGAGGAATATTCCATTGTATTTTTCCCTGTTTAAAGTTCTTTCCCGACAAAAGAAAAAATTCATGAGCTAGCATGAGTAATGGAGGATCCCTTCCGGTCACCCATCCACCGGCATGAGAACCAAATTTGCTCATGATGACTCTATACCGCAAAGGCTTAGGTCAGAAGAAAAAATGGCAAGACCCTCCACCGGCAAGGAGACATACTCTTTAAGTATCAAATACTCAATACCTCTTTCTCCATGGGCCTACACATAACATCCCACAACCAGATGATTCTTACTCTCTTCAGCATTACAAAAGAAGAATAATAATACCTTCAAATTTATTTGCCAATTCACTCGAAAGTGTTAAAGAGCAACAAAATCTTAATAGTGTTACTAGAGAGGCAATCCTCAAAAATTTCGAGTCTAACCACCACGAGGAAGAAAATGCATTTCCACCCTTCTAAATGCTTAGACTTAACCGGGTCCGGATATTAACCCTGCAATCATTACCACCCAAGGAGACATGGATATCCAAGTAGGCAATAGACAAGGATTTATCCGAATACCCGACAAAAGAAGTGCACTACTCAAAATCTGTCCAATAAAACCCTCACGGCCTCGTCTAACCACTTGTAGAGATATTAACTCTAAATAAGCCGTCTCTCTCTCCCCCCCCCCCTCATCACAAAATTGCAATGTGCTTCGATGTTGTTTCCCCTAGCCACCCTCTCCACCCAACTTTTGAGCGAGCACTCCAGCAATAATAATATACACCCCGGTAACAAGGGTATTAAGTCTGAAATCCCCGACCTTGATCGATCTCTCATTCTTAGTAATAAGGGTAATTAATGTACAATTGATACTTAGCCATACTACCCTATTCCTATGGGATTCAAAAAACACCCTAATCAAGTCATTCTTAGAAACATATCTAACAAGCGTTAACGAAAGCAATCGTTAAACCACTGTGATGTTTTGTATCCAGCTAAACCCGAAATTGGCTCGCAATCTTTCCCGCATCCAAAAGCCTCTCCAATCAGGCGCGGACCTAAGTTAAGGCAAGGGGGGCAACCAGAAAATTCAGGCACTGGAAAGAAAAATTTTAGTTTTAGTTCTGGCCCTTAGAAATTTTCTTCTCGCGCCCCTAAGAATTTTCTTTGTTTTACTTAGGTGCGCTATCCCAAAAATATTCACTTTGTTTATTCAAAATTACTATGTGTATAAATTATTAAGAAATAAGCCTATTAATACCCTATAAAAATCCGGGGATAACCCCCGTAATGCTTTGCCGGTCCTAGATCCGCCCGTCTCCAATCAAAGCCATCAACCATCATTCTACCCATTCTCTCTTCAGTGCATGACAATAGAAAGACCCCATAAATTAAACTCCCTCTTGAGGCCTCTTTCACTAGTTGGATGTGAATTTTGCAGTCGAGATTTCAGATAATAGGCAAAGAGCAATCACAACCACGATAATGATAACAATAAACAGTAATTTTACCAAAACTAGTAAGAATCCAGGACTATGCAAGAGAAGGCGTCCTTATGTTACATGATCAGCCAAGTTTCAACAAAAGACCACTCAGGTGTCCAATGGTGTAGGCATTATATTGATAAAAAGAGCTAAAAACCCAAAACACTCTTAGAAAATTTTTAAGGAAACATTGCTACACTATCCAGTTCCAAATAGGATATATATGCTTTTGGGTTTATGAGAAACATCCAGAAAATTTCCAAGAGGAATGAATACTTCATGTGTGTGTGTGTGTGGGAGGGAGAGAGAGAGAGAGAGAGAGAGA
>JAOWAN010073694.1:0-11089 GCA_028566635.1 Lobelia cardinalis
TTTGAAAAAAAAATTAAGTTTTATGAATATGTCCGGGGCGGGGCGGATCCGGATCTTGGTCATTGCGGGGCGGGGCGGGGCGGGGAGTAAGAAAGTCGGGTCGGATCCGGTTTTAGAGATACCCGCCCCGTTGTCATCCCTACTCACATATGCTCATCAGACTTAAAAATTGAGTTTCTGTAACATCTATGAAAAACATACTACTACTGAATTTGTTGAAGTAAAGGTTTTGCAGCCAGGGCCTTTTGCTTGTACCCCTTCCAGCATGGTTTGTTATTACTTAACACAAACTAAGCGCCAGTTGTTCCTCGTTTGGCAAAACCGGATTTAAGAAGTCAAACTGAACTCATTCCCTTCACCAAAACTCAAACATCTTACGTACACTTCTCAGCCCTCAAATCCCAGCTCGGTTTCTTCAAAAAGTGTGATAACACTAGTACATGAATCAAAATTTCTATACATATATACTCTTGGTGCACATCTAAACAATATATTTAGGGAAATCATTTTTATTAATCAGTACATACCCAAAAAATGCATAGTTAGTTCTTGTAATGCCAACATTTACACTTACACTAATCAATACGAATTAACAACTTATGAGCACAAATATCAACTGATTAACGACCAAACGAGGTTAAGACTTCTTGATTTTCTAGTATATTAGTAACTTTTCTTAATTATGACTTTGTAACTAAATCTAATTTTCTAAATCAATAAGCTTTCAGGCCATTGCGGAAAAAAGAAAGAAGATGAAGAAGAAAAGAAGCCATTTCCATCGCTCTTTGCATAAGTTGCTGCTAAATACGTACTACTCCAATAATGCACCAACTGTCATTCACTGCTTGATAAATATACATTATTTTGCTAATGCAAAGTCGTGGCGGCAATTGGCGGACACATAGCAGTCAGTTTGTAGTGATGAAATTTTCCTTGTTCTTAAGAGGCATGTTAAAAGACTGCATATGTTTGTAAGAAAGATAATGTGAATTCGACTGAGGATTAAAAGGCTGTAACTATAGGCTCTACCAATTCCTTACACGGTTGTTTGTTAAAAATTGTTTTGTTAAGCCTTTATTTTCCCATTATCATAATTAACAATCCTTATACCTTTATACTTGGCAGCTCAGTAATGCAGAATATATATATATATATATATATATATATATATAATGCATGACATATAAGGTGATAGTACAAATTAAAATGAAATGCTGATGCTGAAGCATATCGATACTGAAAACGAGGAAAGAAGTGTGTGTATTGGTTTCGTAGTAATCAACACGAAGCTTTCGCTATTCATGACCAAATTTCAGTACTTTGTCCCTATTTCTCAATCGTCTAAAACTTTCTAAGGGCCTCTCTGTTTGAAACTGATCTCTTAGCAGCAATTCATAGTATGTAAAATAAGAAAATTAACAACATAACAAAGTCAAAATAATGAATAATGAAGGGGAAATATTCAATTTGTACCCTCTCCATACCAGGTTTTAAGCAATATGTTTTGTGTACTACTTGCCTAGTTAGGACCTAAGACAGAAAAGAGAATTCATGGAATAAATGATGGGACTACTATTTCTATCAAATTTTAACAAATATACTTAGTGGCATATGTAGAAATTTAGGTAGTAATTCTGTCTCCATGAACAGCAGGCACATTTGGAAGTACAAACTGAGTCTAGTCTCTCCAGAAGGCATGCTCAGTCATTGATGAAAGTGGTAGCAGTTGCACCAGAAAGCGAGGGAAGATAACACCCTCAGAGTGCAAATCTCAGTGCTAATAGTAGATTGTTTACCATTCTTAGTAGAAAAAAGTGAATGCCACAGCTCAGCGCTAATAGTATATTGTTTACCATTCTTATTGGAACTATAGAACTTTCGAATTCTGTTAATAAACTTGGGAAAATAATCAAAACTCTTTAGGCTGGCTCATTGCCATCACTGTCTGTGGCTGGCACTCTATTAAACTCAAAATGAAGCTCATCCGAAACACTGCAGAACACAGCCGGTATATACATATTCTGAAATGGAAATTTAAACCAGCTATAGTAAACCTTGCTCTTTAACCTAACCCATGACTGCAAGCACGTAAAAATGCATCTTTGTATTGTTACAAGGCCCAATGGTTTCTGCTTCTTGAGTCTATTATAATACTAATAATGTCGGTCTAATGTATTTTCATACTTCTTGCTAGCTGCTTGTGAATTTGTAAATGCTACACCTACTAGCCAAATTACTGCACGGACCAATAGTGAATATGAGGCACATTACAAATTTACCAGAATCAACCAGGGAGAAAGCCTGTTAACAATATATCACTGATCAAAAGGCTAACATGATTTAACATTTTCAATTGGTAACCCAAGTGGAAGAGTAATTGGATTATTTAATACAATCTAAGCACGAAGTCATGAAGTTGGTCCTTGTTTGACAAAACCAGAATTAACAAGTCCAACAACTCAAACTAAACTCAGATAACATGACAGCAAGAAATTGCAGGGGAAAGAATTTATATTTATAAAGCTGCTGGACCTACTCGTAAGTTTTTCGGCCGCCTACGTACCCCGCATCCTCCCGTGGATCAAGCTGCACGTAGTTCTAATCATTGGTTACATGCATATCTCTATCTATCAATTTACAAGATCAAAAATGGGGAAACATGACGAGCCCGGTGGAGTTGTGCATGTTATTGCTGGTACGAGCAGCAGTCCAATCCTTTTCTTCTGCTTCTTCACTGGAGCAAACTGGTCGAGCCAGTTCATGGAAGCAACTTGGGTCTGATCAAGAGGTGGAACTCCAAAATCAAAAATGTCGTGAGTGGGAGTAAACTGTGAAAGCTGACTGGTCCAATTCTCTTCATCACCGTTGAAGAGCTCTGATGTTGGCCAAATTTCTTCATCATAACTTGTCCAAAACTTGAATTCCTCTGATTTTGTCCAGTCGCCCAGTTGTTTGTCAGAATTTTCATAATCCATTGCAGGAAAATCTTGGGGTAATTTGTTGCTGCCATCTGTAACCCCCGGAGGATTATTGATTGCTGTTGAAATTTAGTTTATTCCCGATGGGATATTATCTCAATCGTGGGCCGTTGGGCATGAGAGGAGTAGCCCAGAATCTTTATTGAGTGTTAACGCGACTAGTTTATTGCGGCTTACTACGCGGACTCTCTTTGATCTGTTCGGGTGGCCCTGAGTAAAATCATCGTGGGCCGTTGGGCATGAGAGGAGTAGCCCAGAATCTTTATTGAGTGTTTATGCGACTAGTTTATTCCCGATGTGGGATATTATCTCAATACGCCCCATGTTAAAGTCTGGAGTTCTAGTTTATTCCCGACGTAGAATATTATCTCAATAGTACTCTTCTCCGACTAAGGGCTCCAAATTCCAGTCAATCATTTGGCTTACATCTTCAAAATTCATTGCCATAAAAGATTCCTCATTGCCATCTTCATGAGGGGTTGGAAGTTCAACTGCCGTAGACAGTACTGGGAGATCATCGACTGGATTTGGTGTTGCTTCAACTTCTGCTGCATACAAATAATAATCCATCACTTGATTAGCACCTGCATGTTCAAGTGCCGCAGTAGAGTACTCTAGTGGGAGATTGTTGATCGCCGCCGGTGCTTGAACTTCATGAGTATAAGGACCGTCTGCATCCATTGGAGGACTGTTATCAAGTAACTCATCATCGTCTTCAAGTATTTCATCAAACGCCTGCTGAGTAAAATCATGTTAACTCATGATCATCAGTACTGTCTTCGAAAGCGGCTAGGGTTTCAGATGGTGTTGCTTCAACTTCTTCTTCGGATGGGAAATCGTCCCCATCTTTACATCTATTGCTCCTGACTAGTCGACAGAGAACCCCATCTTTGAAGATATTGTAATTAGTTCCCCTAGAGGCCAAAAGATACTCGGTCATGACGTATCGATTGCGGTTTCTGTTATAAATTAAAGCATTCAACCCTCAAAATTATTAGTTTTTTGATCTAACTGTTTTACTCATTGCATTTATTTAATTTTATTGGCTTTAATTTTAATTTAATTTTAGTTTAATGTTTAACTATTTTTGAATAAATTATATAGATCAAGAACTAGTATAAAATGGGCTCGTCTCTTCCATACTACTAAGAGAGAAATTCAGCAACATAAATTTAGTTTATTATACATTCAGCTTCTATAATTTTAAGAGTTTTGGACAATCGTTGATCTGACAAGTTCCGTTGTCTTCCTACGGACGTGCACCTAGAGGAGACTTGCTGAGAGCCTGAGTTTTATCTTGGAGTCGCTGTTGATCGTCGACACCCACACGTAGCGTAGGGAGACTTTAGGACTGCGGCAATTCCACGACTCACAGGCCAGACTTTTCATTAGTCTAAATATTTTACTCGTTTAAATCTCTTATATTTGTGATTTTAAGATTGTTATTGTGATAATTTTTTCTAATAATCTAAAGTCGTTAGAAGTTTATTATTATTGTCGTTTTTGTTTTCTTTAACAATTTTTTTGCGAACGAAAGCTCATATCAGTAATCACTTCAATTTCAAAATAGTTGTACTTTACATACAACTTTGAATCACTCTCTTTTGCAGTCCAGTTAAATATTTTGTGCTTCACTTGCGTTTGAATTTTCAATTCTCTGTTCCCTCTTCGTTTTCATTTAGTCCATTTCTTTTGTTTTGACATATTGGACCAAGCTAAGGCACAAAAATGTGTTTAGTGGGGGTTTGACCTACAATCCTTGAATACTGGCTATTTGGAATTAATTATTTTACATGAATTAAACCATTTGTGGTCTGTCCAAATCATTGTGATATTTTCAATGTGTCAAAGTGTTCGAGTTAATTTGTTGGTTGGAGTCCGGATCCTCTATGGCACTTGGTGTGTCACTATGTGTGCCACCACTCACATAGTGGTGGGTCCCATTGTTAGTGGGTCCCATCACTATGTAAGTGGTGGCACACATAGTGGCACACCAAGTGTCATAGAGGATCCCGTCTCTGTTGCTTGTCTAAATCAGATTTTAAATCTGTCCAGTTGGAAAGGAAAAGAAAACAAACCGGCTTTATTCTTATTTTCAGATAAAGAATACTAGCCAACAATACTCCTACAGCATTTTTAAATTGGAGTTTTTTTTTTATTTTCAAATCGAGTGGAATATTATTTTTTCAAGCTATTGTTAAGCGGAGGTTATTGTCAGCATTTATGCAAAATTGTTAAGATGGGCAGGTTAGTTCCATCAGTTTGACATTTTGAGTCTGCTTTAGTGCTTCATTTCAGCAATTAGTTGATATAATTGATTCTCCTATTTTAAAGTTTACACAAGGAGTATTGAGATTATTGTGCTCTTTTAACGGCTTCTATATTTCGACGCTTGACTTTGAGATTTTCTAGTTGAAAATGGCACTGCTAGTATATGATGCCAGTCGTGTTAACCTTGAGAAGGTTAATGGTCATATTTTAAAAAAAGCGAAAAATCAAACGTTTGATTTGATGACCTCTTTAGGATTGACTTCAGCTATAGAAGAGATTTCTAAAACCAATAGTGAGAATTCTAAGGATAAAGGAGAACTAGAATATCGTGGTTGTAAAATGATTATTCACATAGCTCGAGGGGGTTACTAAGGCTCAGATCACAAGTCCAATTTGATTCGATATGGTAATAGACGGTACTGTTTAAAATATGAGATGGAGTAAATGAATTTTTTTGCATAAATGTCTATTTTACCCTTGGATGTGAAAGGTTGAATGTAATTTATAATATTTAAATGTGATGTGAAAGGTTTGAATGTGATGTGAGAATTAATAAAAGAGGAGAGAGAATGTGATGTGAAATGTTTGAATTGATTTATGTGAGTGTATAGGTATATGGATAGTAGATGGAAAGTAAAATTAAAGGAGTGTGATATATATGATATTTGAGTGTAATATTTGATATGTGATCGGATATATACCGTATACTCCGTATTCCTATATTCAACCATATTTCACTTGTGATCTAAGCCTATGAAAATATTGAGCACGTTGAGGTCAATCTGAATAGTCAAGGACTCCAAGTTAACACGGTCATAGATGGCGCACCAACCATTAGGTGTGAACCTAATTGTTCTTTGGTGAATTTTATCTACTAAAATAGTGATTGGTGATTAGATTCGGGTGCAAATATACATGTGTGTTATGATCGAAAGCTTTTTAAAAATTATCAAGAGTCTAGTGGTGGAAGTGTGAGATTAGGAAATGACACCGCCGCACAAGTGTTAGGAATTAAAAGAGTGAGTTAAAAATGACATCCGAAAAGATATTGACTCTAAGTGATGTATTACATGCTCCGAAAGTAAGAAAAAATTTAGTTAGTGGATCGTTACTGGTCCAACAAGGATACAACGTTGTATTATAATTCAATAAAGTTGTGCTTACTAGGAATAATATTTTTATTGAGAAAGGCTATGTAAGTGATGGTTTATTTAAGTTCAATATTACGGATGAATCTAGTAAAATTTCTTCTTTAATGTTCAATGTCGAATCAAGTGATGTATGGCATAAAAGGTTGGGGCATGTTAGTCGTAGCAAGATCAAAAGGATGATGGATCTAAATCTCATTCCCAAAAGTCAAGTTGATATTAGAAAGAAGTGTGAAATTTGTGTTCAAGCAAAGCAACCTAGGAAACTTTATAAATTGGTTCAAAGAGATACCAACCTTTTAGAGCTTATCTGTAGTGATATATGTGACTCGAACCGTCCACTTACTAGAGTGGGTAATAAGTATTTTGTGACGTTCGTAGATGATTATTCAAGGTATTGTTATATTTATTTATTAAAGACAAAGGATGAGGTATACGAAAAGTTTAGGACTTACAAGTTGGAGGTTGAAAATCAATTAGAGAAGAAAATTAAAGTCTTAAGATCCGATAGAGGTGGAGAATACGACTTAACCGCTCTTAAAGAGTTTTGTAGAGATAATGGGATAATATATGAGACCTCACCTCCTTATTCGCCTCAATCAAATGGTGTAGGCAAGAGGAAGAATAGAATGCTTATGGACATGATTAATGTGATGTTGCTTAATTCTGGAGCACCTGAGAACTTGTGGGGTGAGGTTATATTGTCATCATGCTATATTCTAAATAGAGTGACTGTTAAGGATAATGATAAAACACCTTATGAGCTATGGAAGAAGAGGTCACCTAGGTTGGATTTTCTTAAAATGTGGGGGTGTTTAGTGAAAATAGCTATTCCTAGTTCAAAAAGGAAGAAAATTGGACCTAAAACTGTAGATGCTATATTCTTAGGAAAAGCTCAAAATAGTAGCGCAAATAGGTTTTTAGTTATTAACTCTGAGGTGAGTGAAATATCTAATAACACGATTATTGAGGCAGGGGATGCTACATTTTTTGAGGATGTATTTTCTTTTAAGAATAAACTTAGTAGTCAACTTTCTATCTCTAGTAGTCCAAATGATAGAGGTATTGTGTAAAAGAGCTAGGATAGAAAAGAATTTTGGAGAAGAATTTTTTACCTTTTTAGCTAAAGGAGAACCTACAACTTACAAGAAAGCTATGTCATCTAGTGATGCTCCTTTTTGGAAAGAGGCTATTAATGATGAATATCAATCGATCATTCAAAATAATATTTGGGTGTTAACGGATTTGCCTCCTGAAAATAAAGCAATTGATTGTAGATTGATATTTAGAAAGAAGTTGAAGCTTGATGAGAGTGTCGAAAAGTATAAGATTAGACTAATAGCTAAAGGATATGGTCGAAAAGAATGAATTGACTTTTTTGACACATACTTACCCGTGACTAGAGTCACAACTATTAGAACCATACCCCCATATTTGGCTTCAATCCACAACCTTTTTATACGCCAAATGGATGTAAAAACGACTTTTGTAAATAGAGACTTAATGAAAGAGATTTATGGAGCAATCTGAATGCCTTATAGTCAAAGGACAAAAATACAAGGTACGCAGGTTACAAAAGTCTCTTCACAACATATGGGCTCGTTATGAGCACACTTATGCAATTCGACCCATATACATATGTCATGGCACAAGCTATAATTTTTATATTGTGTTGGGCAACAGCACATTTGGTCATTCATATCACTGTTTTTGAAGTCTTAACTCTATTTTATTTATTTTGCAACTCACAAATCAAGCTCCTGTTCACAAACATATCATCCCAAATATGTATGACACAAGAGGTTTAGATAAATTATTATGGGTAAATAATTATAGGTGTATTTATTAAGTATGTTTTTCTCACTAAGTTTGAAAAACGGTCAAAAACGATGTTCACTATGTTAATTTCAAAAATATCGTTTTCTCTCTCATAACAACTCTTTTTACATACCCCGATATACATCTCTATATCATATTAAACATCACATCAAATTACAATTATCACTCTCTCTCTTTCTCTGTCCATCACTATCATGTAATTTTCTAAATTTTAAAGGGCGAATAGGTAATTTAGGTTTCTACCAAAAAATAAAACAAAATCAAAATAAAATAAAAATAAAAATTATATCGAAAATCAACTATCCAAACACTTCATTTATCTCCTTTACCTTAATTTATAAGAAGGTTGGACTTGATACGGTGGTCAGTGACCTTGCAAGCCATGAGTTTGGCTAAGGTTCTATAATCAACCTTTTCGAATATAGAGGTAAGATTGCCTACATCTTACCTTCCCCTTGGATCTGCACCCTGTGTAAGCAAGATCCTTATACATTAGGTTCGACCTTTTTTTGCTCTTAACAGAATAATCGAAAGGCAGCGGACATCCACAGCCAGAAATAAGTAAGGACGAACATGCCTCAATTGAGCAACGCTACCTCTAACATACGATGGAAGGGTACATAGTGGAGAAGCAGCGGCAATGGGGGAGAGGGTGTCAGCCGCGAAGGATGAGCGACTCGGCTACTGCGGAGGAGCCCGACGGGCATGTGGAGAAGCATTTGATCGATTGTGAAGAAGAGGGAGAGAGTTTGG
Organism: Lobelia cardinalis; assembly: GCA_028566635.1. Classification (NCBI taxonomy): domain Eukaryota; kingdom Viridiplantae; phylum Streptophyta; class Magnoliopsida; order Asterales; family Campanulaceae; genus Lobelia; species Lobelia cardinalis. The sequence continues at coordinate 8,990 of JAOWAN010073694.1, forward strand.
GTCATGGGCATGATTTGTGAAAAGACAGAGATGGAGAGATGTAGGTGTTGAACTTGAAGAAAAAGGGAGAGAGGAGAAAAATTATTTTAGGTAAAAATATAACGTGATATGTTGGAATTAATTTGTGTTAAAGAATGTATATAGATAGGGGTAATAGATGAAAAATGAAATTTAATGTCGAGGGATATCAATATTTGATATCTGGTAAGTGATTGATATGAACCATATCACCATATCGGTGAAAATCATACACGCAATCCATTCCTTAATGAAACTAATCAAAAATATGATATGTGGTTGTCACATACAAATGTACAATAGTTAAAGAATAATGTTCTTGGCACAAAGAGCTCACATAGAATTTTAGCAAAAAGATGTTGGCATGTGATGATTGATTATATATTTTATAGATCACATCACTCAATAAAATCAATAATCAATCACTATGTGCCAACACTTTTTTGTATTTTAAATTTTTTGTGAGATCTTTGAGCTTATAGCATTACTAAAGTTTAAAGAAACATGTGCATTACACATTCTTATGCGCTTTCAAAAAAATTAAACACTATATTGTTTTTCGAGAACGATGTAAATACCATTCTAAATAAAATCTTACAATTCAATTGAATATTGTAAGTTCAAATTTCTTTGTCATGCACCATCGCTTTCGTTTGTTATTATGAGACCAAACTGATATAAGCTAGTCATTTTGAAAAGTGCAACTCTATTCTTGTATCTGAAGTGTGATGTCTGTTGGATCTAGGGGATTGCAATTATAATTTAAGTTGCATGGACGCAATTGACCTACTTAACCCTTTCAACTATTGCAATTGAACATATACATTGCCAAACTTTTGATAGATTTTAATTTGATCTGGTTATTTGGAGTCGTGATTGAGCAAATAAAATCAGAAACTACACCGAGTTACTAAATTTGGTGAAAGTTCCGATCAAATCGAATCACACAAGTAAACAAGCTAAATAATCACTCAATTCGATTTTAACAAGGTCCAATACACAATACTCATAATCAAAATAAGACTTGATCATTTAGGGTGTCGTGGAAATAAGCTAAAATATTATAATGATGAAAGTGATTTTTTTTTTTTGGCTGTAGGGTTCTTGCATTTAATGATATTTAAGCATAATTACAAAACCACCCTTCTTGTAACGCTAATGTCTTACCTAGTTAGACAGAGGGTGGACACTTCATTCAAACATAATGGATGCGACTGAACATTATTAAAACAACATTTATATTACATGGAAGAGTTTTTTTCACTGTAGATGAACAGTAAAACACCCTCCCTCTTTAATTGTTGTTGAAGACAAAATCATTTCTGAGATCCAAATTGGCAAATGTCCGGCAATGTGGGTTGGTCCTTGAGAAAACAAAAGTGGAGTGTGATCTAGGTCCTTATTGCAATTACCCTCCAATGCAGGGACAACCTTAATTATTTCGAAAGAGCTTTGAACTTTCTCCATTTTGAATGCTATTTGAACCAAAGGAATTCGCTATTCAAACTCCTCTGCCTGGATTCGTATATTTAGATACGGGCCTTACACTAGTCTATAATACATTTTCCAGTTGTCCATGCCATCAAGGAACTATTTATGAAAATAATAATTTTAACAGTGAAAGCACAAATCTCAAGGAGCAACAATGTTAACCACACTGAGGTGCAGCAATAGTACTCTGACCATGTCCGACAACAAATAAAAAGCTATTGAAGTAAAAAGTTCAGAGGGCTCATAGCGCATCACATCAAGGAACTCCCTTTCGCTATCTCCTTTTCTTTTCTACTCCTAAACGTGGCGCCTCTAAGCTTAAAAAAAAAAAAAAATCTAAAATCCAACCTTTTTAACCGTGGCTCCTTTTCTTTGTAATATTTTGTTTCATTATGAACCTTTTTAATATGACTATACTTTAATAATGAAAAAGGACCCTAATTTTTATACAAAATTATCCTTATCAACCTTTTTAATATGACTATACTTTAATAATTTTTTAAAACTATTAATTTGTTGTAAACATATTAAGATGGATGGCTATTTCTAATAGACTCCATAGTACAGGGTCCTTTGTGTAAGTTGTAACCC
>JAOWAN010073725.1:0-11087 GCA_028566635.1 Lobelia cardinalis
TTTAATTAATTAAAAAATATATGTAAAAAATATACATATTTTTTATGTAAAATTTTTTTTATCACTTTTAAATATTATCGTGTTGGAATTAAATATTTTTTACTAGTGTATATATATGACACGCCCATTCCCAAGCTTCACCCAACCACCCGCACTCAGACACACACACACACAAAAACAAACTCACCTGTGTGTGAAGCCAAATCAGGTATCTATGGAAGTTTGTTGAAATCATAGTTTCATCCCTACCTACATCTTCAAATTAACTATTCTCTTCTAGAGAGAGAGAGAGAGAGAGAGAGAGAGAGAGAGAGAGAGAGAGAGAGAGAGAGAGAGATGCTCTGTTTCTCTGAGCTATTCAATTTTTGATCATTCGCGAGGAGGAGGTAATATAATATGGTTTAATCTACTCCAATAATTAAATTTTCTTTGTCATTACGGGGCATTTCTTTTTTATGGATTTTCAATTCGGATGTTTGCATGATCGTAATTCTTGATTTTAAACTGTTAAAAAAAAAAAACTGGCATTTTTGTAGTGTTGATTTTATAATAGATTGGATATTCATGTATTTGTACAATTCCATATTCGTAATGCTACAGAAACTCATCAAGTGTGGGGCGAAGCCTTGTCGGCTTAACGTGATTTGACTAAAAATTAATGTTTGGGGACTTAAATATTGAGAGAAATTTGAGGGGAGAGGGGGGGGGGGGTGAATTTTGTGTATATTATGCCCTCTTTCTCTTTTCTTCATTAGACAATGGGGAATTAATACTTCATTTAAGTTAATGTTTTCAATGTAATTATTAATGTTAACTTTGATTTTCTGATATGTTGTTCTTTTTCTTGTTGACTCTGATTTTCTGATGAGTAGGGACCGTAGGGTAAAGTAAGATAGAGACAGCGATAGAGAGAAAATGGCGTACTTAAGAGAGGGAATGTGAAATTTAGGGAAGATAAAAAAAAATTAAAATGGTTTGGCTATTACTCCATCCGTTCCCTTTTAAGTGTCCCTAAAGCGACATAAAGCACATAACGGAGCGAAAGTTACAGAGTACTGTATAGTCCCTCTTTTGGCTGCTCAAATACTTTAGGAATCATATTTCAACAAAACATCTGAAACTCATTTATCTCATTCTGATTTCTGAAAAGTTTAGCGTGTAATGTTCTACTAGTTACCATTGAAAACCGCCGATGCTTTTATTGTGAACTCCTCCAATGTACTTCCTCCATTTCATTTTAAATATTTTGAAAGCGACAGTTTTTCCCAACAACATGTCACTATCATGGACAATAAAACGGAGAGACTACATGGTGATATGGGTTGTTCTGATTTGTTCTTAATTATTGCAAGTGAACTTGGTTTCTTTTGTAGCTGTAATAATTTGCTAATATGTGTAAGTTTTACCATGTACAACTGACTTTTCTACAGAGAATCTGCAGTTTTGTTTACTACTAGACATTTAAGGCTTATTCCTACTCGAAATGAAAATGTTGAAACTTTCTCTATAAGTAGATGTATTATCCATTATTTATTTGGTCTCTGCTCAACTTAACATTTTTGCTCTTTTTTATTTTTTTTTTTTTTTCTCCTTCATTGGCTAGCAGCAGCCGGCAATAGATCTCTTCGATACTTCCTTACATTCCAGGGACAAAGTCCACGTGTTAAATTTGAATCATCACTTGACTAAGCCTTAAAATTTATACTATTATTACATAGTCATCAGTCTTTGAGTTTCTTCCTTCTAATTATTCATGTTTCTGCTGATACAGGGGAGTAATAGTGTTGAAATTTCAAGCCAAAACTTCACACAAAATGGCCTTCTTAGAACTATTTTCTGCTGCTTCAATGCCAGTTTTGAAAGTGCTCTTGATAACTGCACTAGGCTCATTTCTTGCTTTGGACCGTATTGATATTTTGGGGGAAGGAGCGAGAAAACATGTTAATAAAGTAAACTCTTCTAAGAATTGCAAACTAGGTTTGATATATTCCCCTATCACTCAATTGTGAATTGATAATTAACAAGATACTTGTAACTTGTGAACAGATTGTATTTTTTGTGTTCAGTCCAGCTCTTGTTGGTAGCAACTTGGCAAGGACGATTACTTTCGAAAGCATAGTTAAGTTGTGAGTCTAAGTTAATTTAGATCAATTTCCTTAACTGTTAGTAATAATCAGTTTGTAATTAGTTTGTTTTCTTACCTTTTTGTTAAGTTTAAGGACGGTTCAAAATTTGATTAAAAAACATGTAGGTGGTTTATGCCCATCAATGTTCTATTGACATTTATATGTGGCTCTGCACTTGGTTGGATACTACTCGTGATCACACAACCTCCCCCACAACTGAAGGGCCTCATACTTGGTTCATGTGCAGCTGGTAACGACAAACATGTGCATTTTAAACTGCATTCGCTTACAAGTTTCTGCAACAGTTGTGACTCAAATCTACATTTCTCTGGCGAAAATTGATTTCGATGACAGGAAATCTCGGAAACTTGCCTCTAATTATCATTCCGGCTGTTTGTAGAGAAAAAGGCAGCCCCTTTGGAAATCCTGATGTTTGCCACAACTATGGAATGGCTTATGCTTCACTTTCTATGGCGGTATGTCTCTAGTCAGTTTCAAATGTTTATTGATTCAACATGTAAATGTTTAGAGTAAAACGATAGTTTCGTGTTCGTACTACCAAGTGCTTGATGTTTGACAGTTAACTAATACAAAACCTCAACATCTTTGCCTACTTCTCCTGTTTATTGACATGTTCTTGCAAAACCTAGCACTAGCAGTTGGGAATTTAGAGTGGGAGGACACAGATGTCGTTAGTGATTTTAACAGTGTCCTGGTTTAACACTTCAGTTAGGGGCAGTCCTTTTGTGGACTTATGTCTACAACATTGTGCGGATTTTCTCAAGACAGACCACAGATACTGTAAATATAGACGATGCCATCATCAATATCAAGTCCATCACGGAAACAGAGGAACAAGGGCAAGAGAATTTAACTGAAAAATTGCTTCCTTCGAACGGACGACCCTCCCTGGACATGTCTTTTGGTTTAACTCTGCCTTCCGATAATGTGAAGCAAGACATCAAGGTACTTCACACGCTTTTATACTAGAAAGTCTCTCTCTCTCTCTCTCTCTCTCTCACACACACACACACACACACACACACTTGATCTTCAAATTTTGCAGCAAGTAAATGCTTCAGGTAATATCAAGCACTCTCACACATACATACATGCACACACACACACACACGATCTTCAAATTTTGCAGCAAGTAACTGCTTCAGGTAAGATCAAGCAGCTGCTGGGAAAACTTGCAAGTCAGATTAATATTAGGGCAGTGTTCGCACCATCAACCATTGGAGCGGTATATCCCCTTGTTGTTTTGATTACTCAAATTTTGCTTCTAAATGTTAAGTTTACATTTGATAAATTGTCCTGCTATTTACTGAAGAACTGAATTACTTTTTCTTGGCATTCTTGTCTAGATTACTGGCTTTGCCATTGGAACTATCTCAGCCTTGCGGAAGTTAATGATTGGTAGTACTGCTCCTCTTCGTGTAATCCAGGATTCTGCTTACTTGCTTGGGTATACTCCTCTCTCTCTCTCTCTGTGACATGCACACACACGCTCTTATCTCACTGCTTTGATCAAATCGCAGGGATGCAGCTATCCCAACTGTCACATTAATTGTTGGAGGGAACCTTCTAAGAGGTAATTTCCAAATTTTCTAGTATTAGTGAAGCTATCTGATATCAATTACAGGAACTAAATTGTAGATATCTTTGTCCAGGTTTGAAAGGGTCAGGAATTCAGATGTCATATATTGTTGGAATCATAGCTGTCCGCTACGTCTTTCTACCAATTTTGGGCATCCTTATCGTCAAAGGAGCGATCAGTATCGGCCTTGTACACTCGGATCCACTGTACCAATTTGTTCTTCTACTACAGTTTGCACTTCCACCAGCAATGAACATTGGTATGATGCCTCCATGACCATGATTTTGGCAACTGCAACCGAATGTACCATAGTCAGGGCTGTAAATGGTTTATTTGTTTTTTGTTTTCTGTTGTTTATGCAGGTACCATGACCCAATTATTCGGAGCTGGGGAGAGCGAATGCTCTGTTATTATGCTGTGGACATACGGCTTAGCCTCAGTTTCGCTCACTCTCTGGTCAACCTTTTTCATGTGGCTGGTTTCTTGATCTATTTGTTTTCGCACATTTGAGGCAATTCGTGACCTTGATACTCCTAAATCTTTGACAAGGGACAAACTTTAATTAGGACCAACGTTTCCTTCTGCCCCGGGAATCAAAGAAGCAAAATTTTGTATTCTGATTAGCTGAATTTTCCATCTGCTCAGCTTCTGCTTCCTTGTTTATGTTGTACATGTACTTTATTTTGATAGTAAATTGCAAAGATTGTAATCTTTTTGCTTGTAAGCAAGTTTTGTACTTTTCTTATGCCAGCAATGCCATTGCCCATGTCATACCATTACACACACCTCTTGTCGTATGAGAAATACTGACCTGAATCTGGTACTATACCCAGTCCCCTATGTCAATCCAGTTACTTAACTAAGTACAGCGCCAAGAGAAGAACCGGGCGGCATGTCCTCGATGCCACCAGGGCCTAGCGATGAATCAGGACCATGTCTTCTGGACCTGACGCCACATCACTACAGAGTGTCGGAGGAAAAAGTTTCACTAGCTCGACCAAAATCCAACAGGGCGTCGCGGTTGGGCAGTGGTTGCAGATGGGCAACTGTCAGACTATCGCAGTCGATTGAGAAGTTATTTAGTTGGCGGTTGTTAAAGAAGTTAGTTGGTGATCATTTGAATGACTTGGTGTGACGTGAAAATTATACTAAGGGCACAAGCGCTTAGTAATAGATACACCCCTAGCATGGGCGGAGCTAGGTGGGGGCGAGCGGGGTCGGCCGCCCCCACCGTGATGAAAATTTATTTATTAGTCGTTGTGGTTATCGAAAATTATGGAGATATTTTAAGTTTTTTGCCCCCATTCAATTTGTTATTCTTCGACAAAATTCAGTTTAGTTCATTTTATTTTTATTTTCTTTTTAAAAATTTTAACATAGTTCATTTTATTTTTATTTTATTTTAAAATTTTAACACAAACATTGAATCTGCAAATTAAAACAAAACAATATCGTTTCGTTCCCAATTTTTCGTAGTCGTTATAAAATGAACGTGGATTCTTTTTTCGTGTTTTATCTCCGATCTACACATCGAGTTGTTTGAACGGGAAAAAAAATTTGGGGCCTCTGCCCTGAACTTCCATAAAGTTTCGCCCCCACATCAAAGTATTCCTGGCTCCTCCTCTGCCCCTATAGCAAGTGTTTCTCACTCTCTCACTTTTTCGTACTCTCATCCATTAATTTCAATCAATCCTTAAAATTAAAGAATTTATTGAAAATAAAAAAATCAGATTTATTAACAACCATTCCATATAATTAAGAAGTTATTTTAAGAATTCGTTACAATTAAAGATTCTTTATAGTCAGCAATTTCATATCACTAGAAAATTCAAGTATTTAGAGATTAAAATTTACGATGAAATAATCAACACTGATTTTTTGTTCATTGTTTAACTATGTTACGTTCATTTTATAAATTTGATGCATTAATATTATAAGTATGTTCTGTTCATTTTATAATTAAGATATGTTCATTGTATATACAAACGTGATGTGTTATATTAAAAGAAGACTATCAGAATGCTGTGTTCATTTTATAAAATGTTATGTTCATTGAGCGTCGGAGGAAGATGTTTCACTAGCTCGACCAAAATGCAACAGGGCGTCCCGGTTGGGAAGTACTAGGAGATGGACAACTGTTAGACTATCGCAGTCGATTGAGACGCTATTTAGTTGGCGGTTGTTAGAGAAGTTAGTTGGTGATCATTTGAATAACTTGGTGTGATGTGAAAATTATACTAGCGTACAGACGCTTAGTAATAGATACATCCATATAGCAAGTGTTTCTCGCTCTCACACTCTTCCTTACTCTTACCTATTAATTTCAATCAATCCTTAAAATTAAGGGATTAATTTAAAATAAAAAATCAGATTTATTAACAACCCTTTCATTATTTTAGGAATTTGTACAATTAAAGATTCTTTATTATAATCAATAATTCCATATAACTAGAAATTTCATCTAACTAGGGATTAAAATTTACGATGAAATAATCAACAAAGATTTTTATTCATTTTTTAATTATGTTACGTTCATTTTATAAATTTGATGCATTCATATTATTAGTATGTTTCATTAATTTTATAATTAAAATATGTTCAATGTATACAAAAATGTGATGTGTTATAGTAGAAGCATACTATCAGAATGCTATGTTCATTTTATAAAATGTTATGCTAATTAAATGTCGGAGAAAGAGGTTTCATTAGCTCGACCAAAATCCAACAAGGCGTCGTGGTTGGAGAGTGATAGGAGATGGATAACTGTCAGACAACTGAAGTCGATTGAGACAGAAGGTATATAGAGCACCTAGGTGCTCCTTGAAATAAAATAATCATTTTATGACGTTATTTATTCATTTTTTAAAATTAAATATTTATTTTTATCGTTGTTACTGAAAATAAACAATAACAGTAAAAGAAAAGTAAAATGAATATTTAGTTATAAAAAATAAATAAACAACGTAATAAAATGAATATTGTATTTCGGATGTTCCTTGTTAGGAACACCTAGACGCTCCATATAATTTGCGACGCTATTTAGTTGGTGGTTGTTAGAGAAGTTTGTTAGGTGATCATTTGAATGACTTGTGATGTACCAAGTGAGAAGCTATTTAGTTGGCGATCGTGAGAATGACGTGGCAATTGAGTAATGAAAGTGAGTCCACTTCGTATTGGATCATTGGGGGAAGTCCGTGTTCGAGGACACGGATTATTTTATACGAATTATTTTATAATAATATAATTTTATAATAATATAATTTTATAATAAATATTTTTTAAATTTTATAAATATAAAAAAAAAATTTTTTGTTAAAAATAAACACCTACTATACTACACCCCATACACTCCAATCCCAACTCTTCCCCTCCCCCCCCCCCCCTATTTCCAAAAGATTTCCTTTTTTCTCCCAATCCCAATACACACACATCCATAATTATATTGGATCATTCATGAAATATATGTGTGTGCGAGTTCAAAAATGACTCTAATTGTAGGATACGCTCATCATTTTATAATAATAGACCTTTTAGGACTTAGTTTAAAAATAAAAAAATGCTTAATTATTTTTAATTATTTTATTTTTATCATTCAATTAATACACTAGAATTAAAAGTTTTTTCAAATTTTTTATTCATTAATACTTAAGAGTAAAAAGTAATTTTAAAAAAGTTAAACATAAATTTATAAAAGTATAACTATTTTAGAACAATTTATAATTTTAAAAAAGACCATTATTATGAAACGAAGATAATACATGTTATTCTTAAACGCAATTTCACATAAGGCTGGAAATTGGAACGGAAATTTCGATCCAAAAATTTCCGATTTTGGAACGAAATTTTTTAGTCCGAATTCCAAATTTTCGATTTTTCCGAAAATTTTCAGATCGGAATTGGAATCAGTTTTGAAACTTTCGAAAATTCTGAAATCCGATTCGAAATATTTTCGAAACTCAAATTTTATAATTCCGATTTCCGATTTTAATATAAACTATAGAATAAAGAATGATGTGATAAAATTCTTCATCCTTACACAATCAAAGCAAGATCTTACCACTAAATAAATATTTTATGGTGCAAATAATTCAAACATATTATTAATGGACTAAAGATAATATATAACATTTGTTGATTTTTAAGCAACAAAATACAATAAGTAGTTATATAATTAAGAAAATAATATAATTAGTGATAAATAATTTTTTGGATGAAAATTAGAATTGATTTTTTGGATGAAAATTGTGAAATGTTTTTTTAACTATATAATTATTCTATAAATAATTTTTAAAAAATATTTATGATCTTAAAAAATTTCAAATTTTCGAAAATTTGAAATTTTTAAAATTCCGAAAAAATGCATGCTTCCGAAATCGGTACATATTATGGATTTTCGAAATTTTTTGGACGAAAATTGGAATTGATTTTTCCATTCTGAAACACCCTATTTCCGATCCGATCCGATCCGTCCGATTTCCAACCCTACATAGGATGACACATCATATGAATCAAATTTTTTTAAACTCAAAACCAAAAGAGTTTAAGGGCGTGTTTACTACACCAATTTAAAACATCGAAAAATTTGTTCACTTAATGATTACAAAAATCAACATTTCTCTCTCATACCTACTATTTTTACATATCCATTTTCTTACACTTATTACATTAAAAATAAATTATCATATTTTCTATCATCCACCCTCTCTCTCTCTCTCACCTCCCAAACTTAACAATGATCCCCCTTTATTACCACCATGCCACCATTGTCACCCTCATATGGTGTCTAGGGATCTGTATAATTTAATTAAAAACCTTCTTCAAGACACTTGTTGCTTCTGCCCCATCATTACTAGAAAAAATAAAATTAGCTACGGAATTTAGCTACGAAAAATCGTCGCTAATTGCAATTAGCGACAGAAAGATTCCATCGCCTTCCGTCGCTACTAAGCCATTTTCGTCGTTAAATTTTCCATATTAGCGACGAAAATGTCCGTCGCTAATTTTTAGCGACGAAATTTGCATCACTAATTATAATCCAAAAAATAAATGGAAAAATAAATAAATTAAATATTAATTTAATTAACACGCATCAAACAAATAAAGGGGGTGTACATGCTTAGTCATACATATAGAGCCAGCAACACTCGGGGACCTCAACGGCAAATGTGGGCCACTGTCTCTATTTTCCTAACAAATAAAGGGCGTGCTACACCTATGTTCATACTAGGCACCGCCCACACATCAAAAACCTAACATGCATCAACAGACAATGGGGATCTGTACGCCAAACATGGGCCACTATCCCCGAATTTCTAATAAGTAATAAAGGGCGACGTACTACGCCTATGTTCATACTAGGCACCGCCCACACAACAAAACATAATATTCATTTACATATATTATATAAGTTCTTATATTATATGATTAAATCATCGTATTAGTTAATTATAAATCTTATATCACTATTTAAATCCTCAATCAATAAACTTAATTCTATTTAAAAGTACATCATTATTTTTAAAATTATAAGTTTAAGTTCTAATTCAATTTATTGATTAAACTTAATTAATGAATAAAATCTCATTAAATTAAATCCTAACTTTAAATTCTCAAGCAATAAACTTAATTGTATTATAAACTCTCATTAATCAAATTAGTTTATTACTTTCTAATTAAATCATCGATCCATTTATAAATCCTAATTTAATTTATTAACCTTAATTATTGTCATAAATCCTAAGTTTAAGTTAATTTATTTTATCAATATCCTAAGTAAATTCGTAAACATTAGTTAATAATATTATTGTTTTTAAATTTCAGTTTTTAATTTATATTTTATAATTTCAGTTTTTAATTAGTTTGTAAAATCAGCTTTTAATTTTTTGTTTTATTAATTTTGTTTTTAAATTTCAGTTTTTAATTTTTAGTTTAATAATAAAACCCTAATTGATTTATTTTTTCTGTTATTTCTGATTTTAATTTTCAGATATATAATATTCAGTTTAATTGTTAGAATAATAATATTCAGTTTATTAATTAATTTTTGATTTTAATTTTTAGTTTATTAATTTTAGTTTTGAGCTAATTATGATTTTTATTAATTTTCTTTTTTTTTATATTATTTGTTTTTTATTTAAATAATTAATTAAATAATAATTTCTAACTCTGCAGTTTAAAATTTTTTATAAATTATAATAAGTACATATTATATCACAAAATATCATTTAAATTCACAAATACTCATTTAAATTCACGGATAATAATAAAAAATTCAAAACAATTCAAAAAAATTACAAACAAATCAAAACAATATCAAACAATTAACAACTAGGATAATATGCGCGCGTGTGTGAGAGAGTAATGTGTGTGTGAGAGAGAGAGAGAGAGAGAGAGAGAGAGAGAGAGAGAGAGAGAGAGAGAGAGAGAGAGAAACCTCAGAGGGAGAGGGACGCTGCGTGGAGGTGACTTTGCCGGTGGCGACATCGAAATCGCCGGAGTGTGAGAGGGAGAGGGAGAAGTGAAATGAGGAAGGAGAGAGAACAGTGTGTGTGCTTGTGTGCGTTTGTGTAGAATGAGGTGAATTAGGGCAAGACGTTGGTTTTGAAATTTAAAACAAAATTAGCAATAGAAACAAAATTTTTCGTCGCTAATTACAGACAAATCAGCGACGGATGGAGAGGTTTAGCGATGGATTCCGTCGCTGTTTTTCCGCCAATTTTGACGCGAAAATTAGCGACGAAACCCCGGGCAAATCAACGACGAAAATCGTCGCTAACTGCTTTGACTCTTGGTTGACCTAGAGAGACAAATTAGCTACGAAAAATTCTAAATTAGCTACAGTTTTCGTCGCTAATCAGCGACGGAAGCACTCAGTAGCTATTTTGATTTTTTCTAGTAGTGCATAAGGAATTGGCATACAGCAGGCGCGCTGTCATTCTATATGTGACTTCGCCTCAGGGTGAAGAAGATTTCTCTCCTTTTATACAGGCCCATATACGTTGTAAACCAACTTTATTGACCCAGGAAACACAATCCCTTCCCACCTCATTACCTATAAGATTTCCACCCCTGGCTCTTCTTGGGTAGCATACTAAGATCAGGTAGTATGAAGCCGCCTCTTTCCTGAGTTTTCGAATCCTTTGCAAGATTCAATTGATCGTTGAATATATCATGGATGGAATGTCTCGGCAAGATTAAATGAGTATGGTGGCAGATGTGGGGTTTAAAGTTTTGGGGGAATGAGAATGGTGGAATTTAGTATTGGGTTATGGACAAGGGCGGAGCCAGGAATGTCACCGGGGGGGGGGGGGTGGGGGGGGGTGGGGGAGGGGGAGGGGGAGAGATAGGTCGGGGGGGGAGAG
>JAOWAN010073736.1:0-11086 GCA_028566635.1 Lobelia cardinalis
CGTAAGCTCGATAAGAGAAATAAATGGATCGATATCGGATCGATAGTGAACTCGAGTTCGAACCGGCTCGGATCGAACTCGAAATTTTTTGAAGTCGAATTGAGCCCAACTCGAGTCAACTCGTGAGCTCGCGAGTTGGCTCGATTCGATTGACACCCCTACTAGTAATATGTCTTGCATTAGGAAAAAACCTTATTTTTTTTTAACTGGATTTCTTTGAAACTCACCAGCACAAAGACTTTCATTTCAAAAAAGAAACTACTTTAAAAAGTTAACATTTTAATAAATATAAAAGGTAAATGTAATAGTTAAGTTTATAAAAAAATTAATGATAAAAAATTTTTAATTAAAAAATGAAAATAATAGTGTTGAGAATCAATGGTTGTTATTAAATAATTAAAATCTTTTGAAGTGTTTACATTAAAGACTTATTTTATTGTTCATAATGCCAAATTATAAATAGATAGAAAAATAAACTTTATTTTTATATTGTAAATATTTCCTTACTTTAAGAAAAATATTTAATTAAAAATTAACGCAATCTTAACTCATTTTTGTAATTTTGGGTAAATGTCTAGAAAGAAAGTAGCTACAAAATATCAAAAGAGAGAAATTATGGCAGCAATTTGTCTTTATCGTTGCTCGTTATGTCTTGTAACCGTTTCCTTTTTGTTTTCATCCCTTTTAATTGGACATTACGTTACGACAAACTTTTTTTTTTTTTTTTTAATTCACTTGTATCAAGGACTTCGTCCTTACTAATCCAATCCGACCCGGTCGCGCGCACCTAACATTGGCGGGTGAGTCTCCCAGCGAGAATTTTCTGCATACGGTGAAACTCGAACTCGAAACCTCCCTTAAGTGAATCCAAACCGCTTACCACTTGGACCAACCCCCATTGACAAACCTTCTTTAATTAAATAAAAAGTGGAGTACTAGAGAAGAGAACGCATATGTTCTGCTGGTTGTACTCTTCGCGTTTCCAAAAATATATCTATCTTATAAATGGAAGCGGTGGGACCCGCTTCAAATGACCTTCTTCCCAATCATTACTCAATCATCTTCCTCTACTTTCATCATTACCCAATTATTTTTCATATCTTTTTAAATTTCACTTTATCTTTTATCTTTTTTTCCTTTTTCCTTTAAAACTTTTATAATTATTTTTTATGATAATTAGCATTTATAATTATTATGTAAATTTATCTAAATTTAAATTAACTTTGAAAAAAATACATAGTTCGATTCGATACTTATTTTGGGGCGTAACGGCGTCGTGCCCTCGGGCAGGGGCATTTTCTACGTCGTGCCCTCAAGCTCGGACACGGGCATTACTACTTAAAAATTTCGAAAATGCCATCCGTGCCCTCGGGCACGGGCATTAACTAGTGATAAAATATAATAGGGTTATGTATATGCTACTTTGGGATAAAAATTTGGACAGTGAACAAGAATGAAAAAGAAAAGAACGACAGAAATCGCAAAAACCTACCTGACGAACTCACCCGTGGTGTAAGAGTTATGTACGGTTTATGGTGGTTTGAGGTGAAAAGAATGGTGCATGTAATTACCCTATTAGTAATTACCCTCCGCGTAATTGTAAGGAGTATTGGTTAGATCGGCGTGGATGGTTCTATATTTATCGTTTCAAAATTTTTTTATCACCGTCTCAATTTTAATAAAAATACTCTTACTATTAACGCCTTCAAATTGTTTTACTCAGTGCAATTATCATATAATCACTTTAATATCATAATTTTAATACTTATACACTTAAATTCATATTCTTCATTATCATCACCTATATACCCTTGTTTCCAGTCTTGACTATAGCTACCGTATGTCAGTTTCATCACCTCAAACACCGAAAACGCATAATCTCTAAGATCTTGCAAGAGGAAGATGGTTTCATGTTTCCTGGGGGTTTGATTAATTTTCAATTCAACGTTGGACACACCAAGGCTGTGGCGTTTGCTGGCCTTAGCAGCCAAAATCCAGGTGTGCTTACCTTTGGAAATGCAGTGTTCGGATGATAATGGGATGTGAATGAAAAATTAAGGGCAGTAAGTAAAAAGAATATTTTAGTAAAACTATGCGCGATGATAAGAAATTTTAGAAGTGATAAATAGTAGGGAAAATTGCAAAAATGGTTCCTGTACTGAAAAAATATTTGGGAAAAAGTCCTTAAACTCAAGATTGCTCAATTTTAGTCAATGTACTGAAAAAATCAAGCACAATTGATCCTCAATTTTAATTTCGGTCCAATTAAGTTTGAAATAGAAATAAGCATACATGACACTTGCTAATATCGGAAATAAAAAGCATTAATTCATTCATTTTCTCTGTTAAATTGATTTATTTTCTTCATTTTTTATAAGAAAAATAAGTGAAAAAATGAAAAAAAAATGAAGAAATCTGATATTTTTTGCCCCGTCATTAGCAAGTATCACGCATTTTTATTCCTATTTCAAATTTAATTGGACCGAAATTAAAAATAAGGACCAATTGCGCTTAATTTTTTCAGTACAGGGACTAAAATTGAGCAATCTTAAGTTTAAGAACTTTTTCCCAAATATTTTTTCAGTACATGGACCATTTCTACAATTTGTCCAACCAGGTTGTTTGTCCAACAAAATCAGCTCACACGGCCCAACTTACCCTATAATGGGCTCGCTAGAAGCCCACTATTTTATTACGCATTAGTCAGTATATAATCGGCCCAGGAGGCCCAACAGCCTATCATGGGCTCCGTGATTATTAAAAATAGCACTGATAGGAAACGGAAGAACCCGGAAAGGTCTTAGCAGCAGAGTATTTTAGTTGAAACAATATTTCTCTCATCAAGAACCCAAATTTGATTCAAAGCTCTTTCTATATTCAGCTTGATCACCAATGGCTGACGAGGTAAATCAAAGGGCTTCTTTCATTTCTATTTTATTGTTTCATTCTATTTTTGATGCAAAAATTTCGATGTGGAGGTGTTCCCTTTTGATTAAGTTTATGGTTGATTTGCAGATGAGGTAAGAGTGTCTCGATAGGAATTAGGGATTGAAATTGGATGATAAAAGTGGCGTGAATTAATTGGATTAATTCACTTCAGTATTTGATTTTAATTTTGACATGCTGAAAGATGTTTTATTTTGTTGTTGAAATGATGTTGTTGGGTCGATTAGATTTGGAGAGTTGTAGAAAGAATAAATCCCTTCACAATTTGGAAGAACCACATCTTCCAAATTAGTTTGTGGTAAATTTAATTTTTATAATTAGTTTTTGCTGACATTGTGAAAGTAAAGAAGTTTTTCATTATAAGAATTCCATGGAGAAGGTTGATGTTATGTGGAAAACTATTCCGTTTGCGTTATAGCTGTAAGAAAGCTGCATGTTGAGGCAAATTATGATGATATGATTAGGATGTTTCTCTTTAGTCTAAAGCTAAGAACTTTATGATCCTTAGACCCACTTAAATGACTCCAACATGTCTATTTAGAGTTTTGTGAAAATTTCGTGTTACGACATTCTAGCCGATAGGGACACATTGCTAAAGATACTCATCTTAGAACGAAGGATGTAAGGATTTTGTGTCTAAAAGATAATGATAGCCTAAATGCTAATTCTCCCTCCTTTTTGGACAGAGAGTCGGCTTGAAAGTCAAATTTATTAAGTTTATACTTTTACTATGAAATCTTTACGAATTGTAGTAAAGTTATAATATTTTTAGGAAACTATCATACTTTGAACTAGAAAGAAAATTTCGAGAAAAAAATTTCAATCTTTTTAGCTTATTTTTGAAAGCGGATCTTTGAGTGAAACACGAACACCTAAGAATAGAAAAGTGGACTCTTTGCCTGGAACATAGGGATTAGTAGAAAGGTGGCAGTCTACTATTTACATTAGTAACACAACTAACACAAATTAGTTGATAAGAAATCAAAACTCATAAACAACATAAATTCGCATACGAAGCACTTATTCACCATGCTAATTGGAGAAAGGGTTACACTAATTCTACCTTATTCAATTTCATACTACTTAAAAAAAATTCTCATACATGATCTTTACTTTAGCGCATAAACTGGAAATCTTGACATAAAGTTACATGTTTACTAATTTATACTTTGTTTTTCATCCAATTTTTTTTGGGCAGCTTTTAGTTTGTGGCCGCATGATTTGTCCTAGTCTTGTCTTTTCGAAGAATGTTGGTGCTTCCTTGGCTAAATCTTTTGATATTTGTGCACAAACGATTTTTAGTTTTGAATTAGTCTTAGAATTTTGTTTTTCAGTTTAAAGGTTTTTTCTGACAATTTTCTTTCTCTCTGATTAAAGAAATTAATTTTAGAAGCCTGTGGTACTACTATACCGAGTCATTTTGTAACTTAAGTGCTTTATTATGTATTCTCCCTTCATCCCAGAAAATTAGTCCTATTTGACAAATTGAACTTTATATATACTTCTCCGTATCTCCTTTAAATTTACTAAACTTATAGCTTTCTTTATAAATGGAACTACCTTCTGGGTTAAACCTAAAAGAAAGCAGGCTATTTAATTTTTTATTTTTTTTAAAGTAGCGAGAAAACAAAATGAGATGGAGGGAGCAAAGCTTTTGTGTTAGTTTTTTTTTTAAGAATAGTTTAGGATCAATCGAAATTGATTCAAGTAATGTGTAATTTAACAAACTGATTTGCATGTAAATATATGTAATTCTACATCATGTTGTTTCCTTACTTGTATACGTGGATATCTTTTTCATTTTCTAAAACCTTCTAGTTATTGGCTGCCAACTAAATCCTACTGTACAATTTTTCTGAATTATCTTCTTGTTTCCCCAATCAGTGAAGCATTTTTTGTTGATTTCTCAATGACATGTTCTGTACCCAACTTGGGCAAAGGAAAAAAAAATAAAAAGAGGAAGAAATCATATGAACAAAAATTAAATCCTTGGTTAAAAGACATCTGAATTCAAAATTTTATTATGTGTATGATTGCAAGGGATCACAGCATTAGCAAATAGCATAATCTTGATGCTCCAAACTTATATATTGTTCCAGATATGGGTGGATATAAAGGCCAAATGCAACGTCAAATGATGATTTAAAGTTGTACTGATGTACATGTGTACACCTAATTAAATAGCATGAGATACCTTTGGCTTCATCTTTTACTCTAATGCTATCGATCGAGTTTGTGTCTAAATGTCATATGATCAAATATTCCATTTCACCTACAATCTGACCTGCTTAAATTATAGTCATAAAAGTTTTAGTTATCTTTTGGAATAATTAAGTGTTCAGATGAGTTTACTGTCTGATACTAGCATGCAATGAGAAAGTCAGACCAATACCCTTACCATATGTGAGTGCAAAGTACGGAATTCAAGCATTATGGAAGCCTGGACTAATATAGTTTCCGCTGATATTGTTATGTTTTGGATTGTTTCCCTCAGATCGAACTGAAGACTGCACCCGCTGACTTTCGTTTCCCAACAACAAACCAAAGCAGACACTGTTTCACTCGCTACATAGAGTTTCACAGGTAAATTTCTGCATTGTAGTATTTTCTCCGTATATATGAAAGTTAGATTCCTAAACATGCTAAAAAGAGAAACTCTTGTATTCTCCTCTCTCTAAGATTGGCTGGAGTTTGTCCGATTAGAGCAACTTACTTTGAAGGATGAAATAATCTGTATAAAGATGACCCCATTAGATGATTCAGAAGTTTGTCCCATTAATCTCCACCTGTTGACCAGCTCTCTAGGGTTGTCTGTTGGTGCAAGCTATGGTGATGAGTATCCTTGTTGTGGCGGTATGTCTAGGTTGTTGTGTTATGTCTAGTTGTCTATGGGTTGTATATGTAATGTGTTGGCATGTGCTTTCTTCTTTGTAATGTCTTGTTCGTTTGGTTGTGCTGAACTGTCTTGGTTGATCGGTCGGGCTGTACGGCTGTGGCCATTTGGTCGTGCTTGTCATAGCTTGGTGCCTTGGTCATTTTACTTCTATCTGTAAAATGTCTTGGTTAATGGTTTTTTGGTCTCAGCGTCTAGAGATTGGGCTACTGGTTTAGTCTTTAATGATTGATTTCTTATCCACCTCCACTTTGATGTCTTGAGAATCTTATTTTCCTGTTGAAAGAAAAGGTCCTTATACACCGTGGTGGAAAGAATCACATGCCATTTCCTCATCTTATTAATATGAAATGCAGGTGTGTGGCAGCAAAAGGTGAAGAGGCTACTGAATGTGATAGATTTGCCAAATACTATCGTTCCCTTTGTCCGGGTGAATGGGTGAGTAACTGAGTAGTTTAGCTGCCCATTTTGCTATATATTTGATTTGGCAATATTTCACCGATGTCCTAAGTAGCTTAATTGATTGTGTGCCACAATTGTCGGCCGTAAATTAAATGAAATTTGTCCCCGTCTTTTTTTCACTTTCAACTAGACGAATGGGATATAATTTGATTGCCCGATGGTCAGGTTTTATAAGTTTACACGGGCTGGTTACGATATTTAGATTGGGCTTGAATCTTGATGAATGGCTAGGATTAAGCAAATTATTTTTTTTACTTTAATGTGCTACACATATGAATCAAATGATCATTATATTTGATGTGACGCAGGCCAAATCTAAAATACAGTGTTTCTCTATTGGTAATGGTTAGAATGAATAGATGGTCAATGCTGCAACTACTCCTGCTTTTGTTCAAAGTGTTGCTACGGTTGAACTTAATGATTCTTTCAAGGATATGAAATCTAGTTTAGAGAGTGGGAGAAGAGACTCCAATTCCTTCTCCTAGTTGGATGAAATTATGGAGAAATTTGACTCTTGTTGTTTTTCACCGTAGATTGCTTCACACCCTTTTCCCTAACCGTCTTCGCATGATGAGCTTTTGTACCAAGTTATTTCCACAAAGAACTTAGATTTATGAGGAAGTAAACTATTTGTTGGGGGCCTTGGTGACGTTCATGGCTTTTTCATGTGGTTATAGGTGCATGACCATTCTGATAGCATAGTACAAAGTGCTTCCTTTGCAGTTATACAATATTGAGTAGAATTAATGCAGTCCAGTTAACAATTATACTGAATTCTTAAGTCTTTGACTCTCGATTGTATATGTTTAGACCATTTTAGCAGCTTTTTCTTTTCTTAGTTTATTTCCAGTTAGGGCAACTTTTACCATCTCAAGAGTTTGTTTTCATTTCAATTCTTTCTTTTGTGTCCTAGTTTTACCACATATACATCTTAACATAGCCATATTCTGCCACAGTTATTTTGCTAACGTCTTGTCTCTTAGTTTCCCAAACATTCTATACCATAAAATAGCATTTGTCACTGCAGGCATATCCCTATCACATAACAGTCTAGATGTACTCCATTTCACCCAACCTGCTATTATTTTGTGAATAAAACCACCCCCCTATTTAATAATTGATCCTAAATAGCTAAAGTGAGCATTTTTTGGTATATCTTAGCCTTCTAACGTAACATTATCTTCAGAATTACTCCTTATGCGGCTAAAGCTGCATGAGCAATGCTACAGCCACAATGTAAAGTGCACAAAATGTTGGCTTTTTATGATTGTTGTAAATTTTCCTTAAGATAGGATCCACAAAGTTTTGGTCAAATCAAAAATAGCCAACATTGAGTCTTTTTTGCATTTCTTTTTGTGGATGTATCATTATTCAAGTAGCTTAGCATTCTGTAATATTCCATTTAAATATATTTTGACTTCTAATGCTTCTCTCCACTTTTCGAGTTTATCTTTGACCCCTTTTCTGCTTCATCCATGAGAACTATGTCATCGGCAACCAACTTGCTCTATGGTAAATCATCCATTATATTAATTATAAAACTATCCATCAGTAAATTAAAGAAATTAAGGTCATTTTTTCTTGTAGTCGTGCTGTGATTGAGAGCTCACATGTCTCTTCTGCCATAATCTTGACTCTGTGGTCCCTCATTTCATATTTTTGTTTCATCTATACATTGCATTTTAACCTTTCTTTCAACAGGACCAACACCCACCAAATATTCTCTTTCGAAATCCCTTTTTCGATCTCTATATCTTTGTCCTCTTAATAAGTGGATAGCTTCCACTAATCCAGCATTCTTTTTGACATCATGATTCAGAGAATAGTTTTACTAGCCAAAACATTGCTACCCCTCTGATACCTTTTCATACTCTATGTAAATACTATCCAGCACTGAAGTCTTCCTTAATTTTATCTTTCTTCGAAAGTCAGAGGCACAAATTCTACGAAAAGTTTAATATCTCTAGTTTTTCCATCGGTATTATGTCCCTCTATTGATTGCTATTCTTCCAACATGTTCTATAAATACACTATCCATTGTTCTTTAATTTCATCAACCCTTGTTTGTTCCTTTATTTCTCGTTAGAGGTTCTGCAATTCAGCAGTTACGTAAGTGATGCACTGAAAATTTTACAACAAAAAAAGGGGAATTTCATTAAAAAAAAAAAAAAAAAAACTGTGGAGTGAAGCGCTGCTACAGCTATAATACTTGGATATTCTTATTCGTCCCAATAATGTGGCTAAAGCTGCTGCGTCACTTGTTGCAGCTAGCTTACCATTATTGTAGGACCTGAGAACTCCTTATGATGCTGATGCATTCCGTTGAGATCTAATGTGACAAGCAGATTAACAAGATCAGACGAGTCTTATTTGGCATTCATGCCTCAACCGTCTGCTGCATCTGAAATTTGCTTCAGTTCTCTCTTTTTCGGCGATTATGAATGACTAACTAATCGTAAGGTGTTCCCAGATAGCAATTGACATTGTGCATTTTCACTATTTCGTGCGTTTAGTTTGTTTGTTTTTCTCCCCTGTTGCTTTGGTAATCCTGCTATAATGAATGCAGTTTCCAAAACTGTCATCGTCATGGGGTATTTGCTTATTTCAGGTTGAGAGGTGGAATGAGCAGAGGGAGAATGGGACTTTCCCGGGGCCTCTTTGATGTAATCCACCCATAGAATGGCGTGACCTCTTGCATGGGAACTTCTTGGGGGCATTCGTTTTGGCTGGATTTAAGTTGCGCACTGTTTCTGTTTGGAGATTATTTGATTAATAAGGCAATCTTCCGAATTTGTTTTGTTTTGTGATGAACAAGTTTGCTTAACAAAAGGAGTTTGGATTTCCTATGACATTTGGTGTGCCATTTTCTATGTCACCACTCACATATTAGTGAATCCCACTAGTACGTGAGTGTGGCACACAGAATGCCATAGAGGATCTGATCTCAAAGAGAAGCTCAGAAGTTCTCATGCTTTTTCCCCGGAAGTTGTTGCTTATTTATTTCTCTGTTTGATTCATTTCTCATGGCTGTCAGCAAATTGACTACTGCCTTTGCCCTCTTACATGAATCCAAGCAAATTGATTATATCCCCTTGATTAAATGTTTGTATTTAATTATCATTATTACCCTCAATTTGATGGCAGTGGTGAAGAAATTGCAGTGCATAGTGGAGTATATTCAAATAGAAAAAAATAATCTCATGTTGACTTTCAAAGAGTGAAAAGGACAATTTGATTGGAACGAATTAAAAAGGGTATGCCAACTAATTATTGAGTTTCAAAATCATGGGAAACGGACTAGAATAGCAGCAGTGTGGAAAATTGGAAATAGGTAGGCTCTGCAGCTTGCGAAGAACCAAAGCCAAATGCTCCCCCTTTGAAGATCTTTTTGAAATTTTTTTAGAAGTTATGTTTTAAAATAATTGTTCTTTTATAAATTTATGCTTTATTTTTCAAAATCGTTTTTTAGTCTTAAATTATTAATGAAGGAAGAATTTGAAGAGATTTTTAATTGTAGAGTATTAATTGAAGGGCAAAAGTAAAATAATAGAAGATCTTTAAGCAAATCTTGATTTTTATACTCCATCCTAAAAGGTCCACTATTGTAAACGGAAGGAGTACAATTTTATTTTAAAATTATTTATATATTTAATACATGTGAAAAGTAGATACACAATTATTGGAATATTGATTAGAGTAATAATTTAAATGATGATCGATTTTCAAACAATTTTTTATAAACAATTTTGATATTTTTATTCCTTCAAACAAGGGTTGATCTCATTATAGTTAGGGGTGAAAATCGGAACGAAATTTTCGATTTTCGCCGATTCCGATCCGAAAATTTTTGATTTTGGAACGATTATTTTCTTTCCGACTTTTAAAATTCCGAATTCCAATTTTTCTGATATTTTTTGGATCGGAATTTCCGATTTTCGATCCAAAAATATTCCGATTTATTTTCGAATAATTTTTGAACATATTCCGATATATTTCCAAAAAAATCAATTTATATTGAAAAATTGACTTATTTTTGAAAACTTTCTAATTTATTTCCAAAAAAATTTCAACTTATTTTCAAAAATAATACAATTTATTTCATTTTTTAAAATATTTTTAAATTAATTTCATTATAAAAGAGACAAACTTAGGTCTATAGATAAATAACTTAATTAAATTCGAACATGACCATGCAAAAAGCATACATAATTATCATAATTTTTAGTGTTCCTTTTTATAACATTATTTTTTTCATAATTTTGGGATTATAGTATAACTTTATGTTCTGACAATAGTATTCAATTCAAAATTTGTTGTGCACTTTGATTTTTATAATTTTTATATTTTCTTTCTACTTTTTTCTTAAATTTTTTTTTTTGAAAGAACATCTTGATTTGAAAAGTGATGATGCACGGATTTTCCTGCGATCTGGTGAGCTGCTACGATGGCTGAAGGCTGTGAGATCTGGGCAGCAATAGGATCTACAAAACAAACACCGTCATTAAGGTTGGCCCTACCAAACAAGCTCCGGCGTGAGAATGAGTGCTCAAGTTCACTAAGAAGCAAGAGAATTCACGTGAGAGTTTGGGGGCAGAATTGTGCGTACCTTGGCCTACAGGTGTAGGGCCTTATTTATAGGTGTTGAGGATGCTGAATCCTTGAAGGTAAAGGAATCCTGGCCGCCTCTTGCTCTCTCTCAGAGTCCTAAGTGAGCCAGGATCCTAATCCACGCCTTATTAGGCAAGTAAATCAGAGTCATAGATGGAAAGGAGATCTTATGAGATA
>JAOWAN010073776.1:0-11082 GCA_028566635.1 Lobelia cardinalis
GATTTTCTCTCTTTCTTCTCCTTTTTCATTTTGGTTTGGTTGTAATCGGTGGATGCAGTTGACAATTTTGCTTGGATGTTGATATATGCAGTTGATCGGGGTATAAGTTGCTGATTGAAATTTTTTGGTGATTGAATCGGAGGTGGGTTGTGCAGGGACATAGTGGGTGGTAGTGCAGGTATTGGGTGGTGGGTGGTGGTGCAGGTGTTGGGTGGTGGGTGGTGATTTAATTAGGATAGGTTAATTAAGGCTTTAATTATATTAAATATATTAATTAGGGTAGGTTTAATTAGAATATATTTAATTAAGATATTAATTTTAATTAAGTTATTAATTATATTTAATTAAAGTAATATTTAATTAAGGTATATTTTAATTAAATATTATTTAAATTAATATATTAATTGTAATTAAGATAAAATTTAATTAGAATAGTATTTAATTAAAGTAAAATTTATTTAGGATAGAATTAAATTAATATATAATTAATAGTATTTAATTAATGGTTAAATTAAAGTAAGATTTAATTAAAATTATTTTAATTTTAATAAATATTAAAAAAATTAGGTATTTAATTAAAATTTAATTGTGTAACCTTTAATTACATTTAGCCCCTTTAGTTTACCTAGTTAGAAAAAGATGAAAACATCCATGAAAAAAATAAGATTTCATGTTAGTCCTTGTCGTTAGTTTTTTGACAATTTCTGTCAAAAATGGTCTATTTCGCAATAAAAATACTAGTATATGGCTTAAACGGTAATAAGTCAGACCTTGGGGCTCTTTTCACCTTTTTATGGAAACATTGGAGCCTGAAATGCAAAAATCCTTTTTTTTTTTTTTACACGGAGAAAGTCAACATGCTGTGGAAAGTTTCATTTTCAGATTTTATTTGTAAAATATTATCGTTGAAATAAGTAATACCCTTCAATTATTCACTAGTGGCAATATTGAACTATAAGTTATCAAAGTTTATAGTTCGCTATTGCTAGTAGAGAATTTCATTTTCTACATATTTATATAATTTTGTATTAATAATAGCGTACCGACTTAATTAAGATAGTTAATATATATTTCTATTAATCGAAATAAGGTAGTTGACGTAGTTCTTTATTTGGCATCAGAAAATGCTAAATATACATTAAAATCAATATAATGTATTAAAGTGTTGTAAATTAACTGTATTGTACAACTCTTTAATATATACTGTCGATTTTGCCATTAATTTTTACTATATACCTAGCATTACTCTTTAGCAATAGAAAAATTTGTAATTTAAATATTTTTTTACTGTTAGTGAATTGACATATAATAATAACTTATTGCCATCTATCTTTACAATCCAATTCACTCACTCTTAAATTTATCATCAACAATCTACTGAATAACACACAAAGTCTAAAACTCATTTTCATTCATATTCACACTTAGTAACGGACTTAAGGTATTCGGGTACGGGGGTACTGGGCACATATTAAATTTTCATAATATAGCCTTAACAAAGTAAAAAATTATCGAGTAATATAATGAATGAAGGGGAGATAAAAGTTTCGATATACGTGTTCTTACGGGCTGTTGTGTGGCGGAAGAGATATGGAGTCGTTTAGCAATCCGACTCCCTACCAGGCAGTTGCATGATTTTAAAGAGTGGCTCGAACAAGTGTTACTATTAAATAAAAAGGAGAATTAGTGCAAGATAGCGATGACGGCCTGAACTTTATGGATAAATAGAAATATAATTTTATGGGGTAGAAGAGGTAGCATGGCCGTTGAGATACTCAGTAAGGAGGGCATGATACTAATGTCATGGGAGGAGGCCCACTAGATCTTTAAGATAACCGGGGGTAGGGGGCGGCGAGAGAAGTGTGGAGCAATTGTAAAAATGGAAGAAATCCAAGAGAGGGCGAGTTAAATGTAATGTTGATGCCGCGGTGTTTTCGCAGAATGATTCTATTGGTTTTGGAGGAGTTGTACGGGATGATGGGGCGAGCTCATTGCTGTAATGTGTAGTTGCCAACCAGGGGAAGTGGATGCATGTCACTTTGGCTGAAGCACTCAGTTTAAGGAAAATTCTCATCTAGCTCAAGGTCAAATATGTGAAAAATGTGGATATAAAAACAAACTATCAACTAGTCTAACTAGTCTGTCAAGCCATTTAAGCAAATGAACCAAATAACTCCATCTTTGAAGGTATTATCGAGGGTTATCGTATCATATTTGCGGATTTGCATCATGCCAATATTACTTTTGTAAAACGTTCAGCGATTAGCGTTGCTCATTACTTAACTAAAATTTCATATTCTTTGTCCGAATGTTATGTTTGTACAATGTTATGCCTTTGTTCTTAAAGAATGTACTTCATCATAATTTGATCGAATAAAATGCATCTACGATGTGCCTTTATTTAAAAAAAAAAAATCAAACGTATAGAAGCTATTTATGATAGTTTATTTGATATTATTATAATAATTAAAATTTTAAATTTTAAAGTATAGTAAATCTATGTCAAATATTCATTTTATTTTACGTTAAATTGATTTGCATAACGAAATAAGAGAAAAATTAGAACAAAGGGAGTACTAAAAATATTATTATTAGTAAAGTCACATAATTGGGTTTGATTTTTTTCTTTTTGAGTAGCTAATTCTACTTTTAAACCAACTAAATGTTCTCGGAATTTATCACTTTTATCTAGGTGGTAATTTTGGATCCATGAGTTTATTAATTTTTTTTATCTCTTTAAAAAGAATGATAATAAAGATGGTTGATTATATATAAGAAGAAAATTACGTCAATTTAGTAAACCCAATAAATTCGTAACCTTTTATATGAGCACCTTTTAGAATAGATATTTATAAATTAACCCCCAAAGTTAACATTATTTAAGAAAATTTTGAAAAATTTCAGCACGGGCCGTGCCCCCTCCCCCGCAACCCAACCCTTCTTAAGTCTAGCCTTGTTGACACTCCAAATCCACTCACTCTTTTGATCTATTGAAGTAAGTGACGGTAGTTCTATGATAGTAGTGGAGAACAAATCTAATATTTTATTAATAAGACTCGGATCATTTAATTAAAATAATATTATATTTAATTTTTAATTTTGTAAGGAGTTCCACTATTTTCTCTCTACCTCTTTCCTATTTTTTTACTTCAAACATTATAAAATAGTATCATATCACAAAAAATTGATTGATTGCTCCACACCTAAGTCTCTAGTAGTAGTAATTCTTTAGTAACAACAGAAAACAGACCTCTAACCTCTAGTTCTTTATTGACGGTAGAAAATAATTTCATAACTTTTTAATGGTAGTAGCGAATAAGTTTATTGCTTAGTCATTTAATTAAGTTAATACATAATCGGCAATAGTGAACTATTTGAAATTTTACTTTGTTCACCTAATTTCGAAATTATTTGTAGGAAAATGGAATTCATTGTTGGCAGTACCTTAATCCTCCAAACTTACAATTGAAAAAGACACTATGAAACATACTTTTTGAAATCAAGACATTACTTTGTTCACCTAATTTCGAAATTATTTGTAGGAAAATGGAATTCATTGTTGGCAGTACCTTAATCCTCCAAACTTACAATTGAAAAAGACACTATGAAACATACTTTTTGAAATCAAGACATTTAGAGTATTACTTCTTTCAACAACGATATTAAAAAAAAAAAAAAAAAAAAC
Organism: Lobelia cardinalis; assembly: GCA_028566635.1. Taxonomy (NCBI): domain Eukaryota; kingdom Viridiplantae; phylum Streptophyta; class Magnoliopsida; order Asterales; family Campanulaceae; genus Lobelia; species Lobelia cardinalis. The sequence goes on from JAOWAN010073776.1 coordinate 3,686, forward strand.
TGAAACGGAAGGGGTACGAATTAACATGACTTTTTACCCAAAAGATAAATATGCAGTAATGCGAGCTCAGCACATTGGCTTCTGGTTTGGCAAATATAGATGCATCATATCACTTAAACATTTTCAAACAACAGGTAAGCAAACCAAGTGACAAGAGTTTTTGTAAGTTGGGAGAAAATGCTAACAAGGGCACTTGGTATATTAACAAATCCCCTCTGCGAACTTGTCAGCAAGACTGAAAATTAAGATGAGATTAGTACACACAACCACTTCTCGTGCACAAGAATGGTCTGGGGTGGGGGGTAGGAGGAGGAATTGTCAGACAGTGGGCAATACCGTCGAGCAAAAATAAAGGAGTACTAATATGCATTGAAATTCTTGTGAAGTCTTTTGATGTTAATCAAGTTCTACTACGCATATAATGTGAATATACCATAATAGAAAACCAGCACAAGCTGAAAAAAAAAAAGGTTTTTAAGCCAAGACTAGAGTAACTGTGGACCCAAATTGTGTTTGAGCTTTTCGACAGCAAATTCTATGGTATTCTTTTTCTTCCACACCCATTCTCCACTTCAGCTCTCTACTTCGGAGTATTGTTAATGATCACCAGAAAAATGTTTAAAGCCTTGCCAGACGCATCATCAAAACTTTAAGCGGCACTGTAAGCAGCGAGGCCTTTAGGAGAAATAGCCTCGTTTACATACAATCAGCGAGACAAGTAATGCCTGGCCAAATAACTAGACAACTTCTATTAGTTGGAATAATCCAGAGTCTTCACTGTGTTAACACTCTAGGAGCTTTATCCTTTACTGCTCAGCAAATAAAGTTGGATTGTAACTGCTGGAGAAAGGAAGACTAGGTATGGAGTTCCAAAGTTAGATTGACCTCAGGGTCCCCTGCAACAGTTCCATTTTCAAAAGCCACGAGTAAATGGAATCAAATTAAGGACCAGAAGAGTAAAATTACCATATATGACCACCCAGTAATTGGGAGATCATACAGCATACTATAAATGACAGGATGAGAGTATAGCGACTCATTCTACTATATTCATGTTTAGCAAATACTCGGCTACTTTACAAATTGAACTTGTGTCTCAACCCCTCAAATATGTAAAAACACCTTTTGCCTTTGAATGTTCTCCATTTGCAAAACAGCTGAAACCATGATCCCCAAGAATAATATGAGATCATTTCAGCATGCCATAAATGTATGAAGGTAAAGGCTACCCATGCTCTGGCATTCAGGTTAAAAGTGTACTTTGTTCTTTTGGAAACTGAAATTGTGACCTAACGACTAAACTAAGTATTTGGCTGTTCACAATTTTCCAATTGTAAAACAGCTGAAAGGATTATAACTTTTTACGACAAGTTTTGCTGCCTAAATGAACATATCGGGCGAGGGTTACAAGGACCATCGCATACAAAAAGAAAAATAACTTTCGAGTGACGCTAAGGGAGCCTCCGCATTATGGCAGGTTTTTGTTGCTTTCATTGCTGCTTTCTTATCTTTCTGCAATCCTAAGGTGACCAGACTAGAAAATTCTCAACTCTTCCTTCAAGTCCTTCCATTCAAAGTAACAGACTCCATTTGATTTTGAAACTTAAGCCATCTTGAAAGGCCAAACCATTTAAGTTTCTATCATCGAGATTTCAGGAAGGAAGCTCTCCCCTTACATGATGAACCCAACAGATTTCGAGGACAACCTTGACTAAAAAGAGCATCAGCAATGAATCTTGCCATCAGAGGGTTTAAGGAATACATGTGAAGAGCCTTGGATTATGATGCAGGACAAGTATTCACTAAGCCAAAACCCAAGGCCTTTTGGTCCGCTAATAATTGTCCTTGGTAAATTAGGATTATTATTTAGTTCCTTTATGAATTTGGAAACTCGTGTTATTTTGCAATTAGTTGTTTTCCTATTCCGTGTCGTATTAGTTTAATTATAGTAAGTAGTTGTTTTCCTATTCCGTGTCGTATTAGTTTATTCATAGTAACTAGTAGCTTCCCTACTCCGTGTCGTACTAGTTTAATTATGTCTTAGTCCTAGTATTTTTAAGAGGATAGTTCAGGCCTATAAATAGAGTTGTAATGCTCCAAACTTATTCAGAGTTGATAATATATTTGAGTTGGGCTCTTAGCCAATTGTGTGTTTCTCCTTCTCTCTAGTCTTCTTTTCTTCTATTTTCTGAAATTCTTTGCGCTTCCGCCATTAATTGGTATCAGAGCTGAAGTTCCTTTCGGTTCATTTGCTCTCACATTCTAATCTCGTCTTGTCTTCTTTGTTGCCAAACAGCCACTCCTTCTTTCTAGACCTGAGCCAACAGCCCCTCAGCTTTCTTACTCTCCAATAGCCCCTCCCCTTCAAACAGCAGATTTGACAACAGCCCCTCAGCTTTCTTGCTTTCCAAATACCCCCCCCCTCCCTTTTCAAACATCAGATTAGTCAAATCTGCCAAACCCTATCAACCCAAAACCCAGCAGCCCATCACCACAGTCTTCTATTTTTTCAGATCTGTTTTAGTTATTGAAAAACAGCAACAGAAAAAAATAAATAAAAGAGTCCTTTTCTCTATTATCAGTCCATACATTCTTAGTGTCTCTTCGATCTTCAACCATGGTGAATGCTGCGGATGTGGACAAATAGTTGAAATTTTTCATGGAAGAGCAACATGCGGTAAACAAAAGCGTGTTAGATGATTTAAAGTCATTGAGAACTTCAGTCGATGAACTTACCTTACCTGTGGTTCATCGCAGCCACGAACGGCAAAGATCCTACCTTGGAAGATGACTCTTCTATCAATCGTCCCCCTCATGATGAAACTGTTACTCCCAAAGCACGAATTACGATAAATCCTTGTTTGACTGATGTGGATAGAGGTGCTAAGCTAGACGTTGATTTTCATGGTGGTCATAATTGGGAAGTCTATCACCATTGGCTGCATAGTTTGGAGAAATTTTTTTTTTGGTTAGTTTCATTTTAGGCCCTATTATTTTCATGAGCTCGCAATATGGACCCCTAAGTTCAATAAGTTGCATTATGGGCTCTATGATTGCATTTTTTTGCAAAACGTTTTTTTTTCCCGTTACATACGCGACATGTAACAAGCGGTGAAGGCGAATGGGGGAGGGACACATGAAGAAGAATTAGGGTTAGAGTAGTTTTTCCTTTTTTCGTTTCTTTTTTGTTTGTAGGAGTGATTTAATTCTAATTTGGGGAAGAAGCATATATGGAAAGATCTAAATATGGTAGTGAAAAAATTATGGTGCTATTTATGTGATGCAATAATGACGATTTATTCAAATCTTATAGTTATATATATATAAAAAAGGATGAGACTCCAACCCCGAAAGTCCTCCACCGATCCTGCCCTAAGTCAACGTGGAGGAGGTAAATTGCAAGATGTGCATCCCGGGAGCCAGAGTGGAGAGCTAATGGATAGACCTAGGGCTCTTAACCCTTAGGTCGCTCCCACTTGTAATAGAGTCAATTCCACCTTGCGGAGAATCAAACCCTGCACACTACCGCGCTTAGCCCTATCCGACCTCCCCTTTACCACTGTGACATATGCCTTGGGGCCAAATCCTATAATTATATTAATACTAGTGTACACCCGTGCCCATGACATTCGAAAAAAAATATTTTATATATTTTTAAAATATGTTTTATGTATTTTTTTCAAAATTTTTAATTTTTAATTTATAATTTTAAAAAAATATCAAACTTTTATATTTAATTTTTTTATAAATTAATTAATGGTTAAATCACATTTGGAATGATATATTAACATAAATTTTTTGTCTATTTTTAATGCATTAATATCAAACGAAATTTTTTTAAAAAGAGAAAAATAAATTATTAACACTTATATATGACACACATACTACACTCCACACAGCCGCCCCCTCCCCTTTTCTTTCTCTTCTATGACATATACTCTTACACACAGTTACTATTCATAACTATTCATTGATGGTGGGTTCCCACTGATGCTACTCAGACTATAGATTATGAAATCAATTACAATTAATATTATGAAATCAATTATCTCATATCAAGTGAAAATATTAATAATTATAATTGATTTTTAAGTATATATTAGCAAGTAAAGTTAGTAATTTTTATTTAGAATTATGTTTTTACAAATTTTCTCATTAGATTATATATTTTTATTTAAAAAAGAATTAAACACTATGAGAAAAAAGATTAAGGTTTAATTTAGTAAATTTCAATGCAATATAAGTTAATAAAAATTTAGTATTCATAATTATTAATTAGTAATTTAAAAAATGTGATTATTATTCATATGAATAATAATTTAGTATTCAGTAACTTATTGTTTTACTATTAATAAAGAGGGTGGGTTAATCTCATTTTATACCCTATAGTTTACCTCGATGGAAAAAGACATAAAAACCCTTGGCCAAATCACATGTCGCGTTCGTGACCTTGTTTCTAAAACTAACAAAAAGTTTTTAAAGAAATCCATTTTGCAACAAAATGCAATCATGGAGCCCATAATACAGATTTTTTAACCTGGGGACCTATTTTGCGAGCTTATGGAAACAATAGGACCTAAAATGAGATTAACCCATTTTTTTAATAAAAGAAGAAGATCGTCGATAGGAAAAGAGATTACAAAGAGGCGGGCAAGAAGTATGCCAAAATCCATCAAAACAATAAAAACATAAACACACAATCACTGTATAGCATCTCTCCGATTTCTAGACAAATCTTCCGGAAGACAAGCCGTGAAAAACGCCAAAACTCCTAGCCCAAAGAGAATATTGCACCATGATCGTCTCCCACAAGAGCGAGAACGATAGATTACAAAGAGGCGGGCAAGACGTCTGCCAAAATCCATCAAAACAGTAAAAACATAAACACACAATCCCTGTATAGCATCTCTTCGATCTTCAGACAAATCTCCTAAAAGACAAGCCATGGAAAGCGCCAAAACTCCTAGCCCAAAGAGAAGACTACACCATGATCTTCTCCTACAAGAGCGAGAACGATAATTCTCAATTTTTGAAAATTCGAGAATTCCTCTCAATTCAAATGTTCCACAAGAGACCGAACAAAAAGGCATATCCCCACATCAAAGAAGCATTACTCGATCGACCAAAGCCCAATTGTTGTCTAATCATACAAAAATTCTCCACTATGAGGGCATGATGCAGACCTCGCTTTGCACCCCAAATAGCATGCACCAAAAACTCCAAGCCATAGGACAATGCATAAACAAATGCTAGTGAGACTCGCTAACTTCCATACATATAACGCACACATCTGGAGAAATATGTCTTTGGATGTCGCCTTTGCTGCCAATCATTAGTATTCAACTCACCAATTACCAAGCAAGGACTTTGTACTAGGAACAGAATCTTGGACTTTCAAATGCAAAGTATAGAGAGGAAAGTCATGTTGTATATGTGGACAAAGAATTTTGGTGAAAGACTTAACCTTAAAAGAATCGGACTGTTCATGAAGTTTCGGCGATCGGATTGAAGATCCGAAGGACGAAAAGAAGACAACTAGTGTAATAATTCTGCCGCCGACATGAATTCTCTGTAATTGAGATTCCTCACAAAATGAAAATCCATCCCCCTCACTAACAAGAAAAGCAGTAATAGGAATATGAATTCTGGAAAGTTGAAACAAGCGAGTAGAAGAGAACTTAAGAGAAAAGTATTCTATCCAACGATCCTCCCCAAACCGAACTCGATTCCCAAGTTCAACCTCATATCATGAGGATGAAAGAGATGAATACAACTAGAAATAAACTTCCAGGGACTAGGAGGCATGATAGAAAGACTAGTAGAACCATCCCACTCATTCTGATTAATACCAAACTTGCTCCGAATAACTCCATGCTAGAGAAAATCAGGCTCCAACGAAAAACGCCATAACCACTTACCAATAAAGGAAAACACTTTTGAGAATCAAGTTCCCAAGCCCAAGCCCATGCCCTAGCGCCCCCCCCCCCCTCTTCCTTAGGCCATCTAACCATGTTTCAAGCCACAAAATGATCCTTTTTCCCCTCTTCGGTCCTACACCATCGGCGCATAATCCCTTCAATGCGCTCTTCAACAAAGACAAATAATTGATAGGAATACCAGACAAAACAAGACTCGATGAGAGTAATAATGTGCACCCTTCCACCTACCTAAATGCTTGAACACCTTATCAAAAACCGGACCCTAAAACCTAGTTGCCCTAGAATTCCCACATTCAGGAAGTCCACGATAGGTAAAAGGAAAGTCTGGAGATGTTTTTTCGTTGGTATAACTTAGCTGACGAAAGGAAGTTAATCTTTGTTAAAGCTAACCAAAGGGAGATGCTCGTATTTGGTGGACTTATTACAAACGAATTCACTACATGATCATTAACAAATGGGAGACATGAAAGCTGCCATGGAGCATCACTTTGTTCCTCCCGATTACCAATAATGAGCTTACCTCCTTATTATATTCCCTTACTACTAGATCCCAATTTCCATGGGCCGAGAGCGTAATGATTTCTATGTAACGCTGTGGGCTGAATTCAAGAATCTCTTCTAAGCTTGCAGCACGTGGATTCCTTACCTTATCTGAAGTGGTTCAAGTGGCCTACCAAATAGAAGAGGAGTTGCAAAAGCAAAAATTCAGCAATGGGAAAAACGTCATCAGTATGACAACCCTCTCTAGGAGTGAGCGAACTTTGTGGATGCCAAACAAGGTAAATGACGCAGCGTAAGCACTCAAAGAAGTGACAGATTACAATCTGAAAGTGATTTCTTATTTCTCAATCCAAAAGTTATCTTTCTCCTCAGTATGGAAAGGTTTATATAGAGTTGAAATAAATGAAATATATGAATAAAGACATAAGAAACTAAATAGCCTTATCTGAATATCCATTCCCTCTAGACATTCAGACCCTTAGGCATTGTGATTCAAAGCATTATTAACATCCTCCGCATCAGTCTCCTCCACTAGGAACAAACTCGTCCTCGAGTTGGACTCCGGCTCCGAATATAGAGGTGTATCAGAAGAAGAGTAGAACAGAGACAAATCAGCAACAATGAAAGTATTTGAAATCCCCATACTTTTAGGAAGATCAATAACATAAGCATTATCATTGATCTTTTTTTTGACTGCGTAAGGCCCATACTTCTTGGGCTAAAGTTTAGTGTAGGTGCCTGTGGGGAATCTCTCACGTCTTAGGAACACCATAACTTGATCCCCTACCGAAAACTCCCTTCTCCGATGCTTATCTGTAGCTCTTTTGTACTTCCTGTTAGTATCCTCCAATTTTTTCTTGACCTCTTTGTGTACTTCCATGACTTGTTGTGCCATACGAGTTGCTGTCACATTGTTAGTTCCGCCCTTTGGTAGCTGAATCAGATCCAAGGTGTGTT
>JAOWAN010073787.1:0-11081 GCA_028566635.1 Lobelia cardinalis
CATGTTTTCGATTAATTTATTAGTAATCCATCAAATAAAATTTTTGATCCATCAAATAATAACACTGATTCATCAAATGATAATATTGATTCATCAAAATAAAAATTGTAACAATAATAGGGAACAACATTGATCTATCAAGTTTTAACACTTACCATCAAAAATTAACATTGGTCCGTCAAATTTTAATAATGATACATCAAAAATAACATTGATCCATTAAATTTCAACATCGATCCATCAAATTTTAATAGTGATCCATCAAAAATATCATTGATCCAACAAATTTCAATACTGATCCATCAAAATAACACTGCTCCATCCAAAATTTATCGCTGATCCATCAAATTTAATATTGATTCATCAAATTTTTACATTGATCATCAATTTTAATCACTGATCCATCAAATTGCAACACCGATCCGTCAAATTATAACATTGATCCATCAAATTGTACATTGATCGTTCAAATTTAACACTGATCCATCAAATTTTAACATTGATCTATCAAATTTTAAAACTGATCCATCAAAATAACACTGATCCATCAAAAATTTTCACTGATCCATCAATTTTTTATCGAAAAATGATGAAAATACCCTTTATCCGAAAAAAAATTACAATTTGTGCCACCGTCACCCTATTTAATCTCACCATCTAATTTTTCTAGATTTAACGGTTAAGATTGGTTCTTAGGTTCTCATTTTATTTGTGGTTCTCATTTGAAAAGCTTCCTCTATATATATATATATATATATATATATATATATTGTAAATATCTTCTCATGTTATTTTTCAGTTGCATGCATTCATGGCGGGGAAGAAGCTGAAGCCTCATGACATTCGAGTTACTTTTGGCGGTTTCTCACTCAGCTACTCAGTCGACAAGAAGAAGAACAAAGCAAGGTGTTACATCAACAAAATGAAGAAGAAGGCCGCTCCAAAAACAGCTCATGATGTTGGAAAAACAGCTCATGTCTGCAGCCTTTGTTTAATATATAGTTTATCAGGGGTTGTGAATGAAGGTCGAGGATTCTGCATTGTTATCCAAAGCATGTTTGTTTATTAGTTGGTCTTGGATTATCTATCTGTTATTTAATCATTCCCGATTCATATATATTCACCGAAATTAAACTTTTAATTGATTTTTCCAGTATTAATTCATGAATCTAATTGAACTAATTACTTTCATTAGTAATTGGCTAGTGGACTCCCAACAACTAGTGGTGAATGACGTTACTTTGATTTGGGGTGGTTAATTGCGGACTGTCGAGTCCTTCTAAATGTGTATTTGAATCTCTCAACACAGTAAATATTTTCGTTATTGTGTATTTGGTTCCTATAGTTCCTACGATATTTAAGTTCTCATTTGAGCGACTACCTATATAGATATATATATATATATATATATATATATAGGAAGCTAATCAAATAAGAACTACAAATAATTAAGGAACTTAGGAACTAATCTTGATCGTTAGATCTATGAAAAATTAACGATTGAGATTAAATAGGGTAAAAAGCTGTTATTAAAAAATGCGGTGGTATTTTTGTAATAATTGATTCGAAAAAGGGCATTTTCGTCAATTCGCAATAAAAATTTTGTCAGTACAAAATTTTAATGGATTAATGTTAAAATTGATGGATCAGTAATAAAATTGATAGACCAGTGTTAAATTTGCTGGAGTTGAGTTAATTTTGATTAATCAGTGTTAAAATTTAATGGATCAGAGTTAATTTTGATGAATCATTGTTAAAATTTAATAAATCAGAGTTAATTTTGATGAATCTGTGTTAAAATTTGATGGATCAATATTTTATTTCTCTATTATTGTTGAATTTTGATTTTTTGATGGATCAATATTATCGTTTGATGGATCAGTGTTATAAATTGACGGATCAGATAATTCATTTGATGGATCGGTGCTAATATTTGAAGGATGAATGTTAAAATTTAATGAATCAATGTTGTATTTCTCACCATTCTCCTCAACATTGATCTTGACATCATTTTCAATCAAACAACTCTTACCACTACAATCAAGAATGTCAACACGACTATCAACAACGATTTTTTTTTTTTTTAATTATGAATACAGAATATGGGCTATTGCAATGTGACTAAAGGAGTACTACTTACTAGTACAAAATATGACACTAAAAAATATTTTCATATCCACATTACATTAGGTAGCAATAGAAAGCTACGCCACAACCCATTTTCACATCATACGCTCCTTAGAACATATACCAATAGCTACTTCATTATATTCAGCAATCCCGCTTATACCAAAGTCTCTGTCGATGATCGAATCCTTCAAATTCTCAAGGAACCAATCTTGAACCAAATCCAAACACAACTATAATCAACAAGAATCCAGTTTTCATCAATCAACATGAACTTAATCATATAAATGAAGCGCATGCCAATTTACCTCTTAATGTGTTTATACCACACAATCAAACACACATTCCATGCAGTTGCAGTCCCAATCTACGTCATGTATGCAGAAACCAACACATAAGCTTAGACAGTGCCAACAGGCGCAGAAGGCACATTCACATGGCTATACGAACGAATTTGCGTTACTATGGAATCACAAGATGTTGAAAACCCATAGCCAACACCAACACACACACAGCCATGCCGATGAATCTGCGAATCTGCATAACTATTTATTAGCAGAATGCAAAAAAAAAATTGGGAGATTTTAATGTTGAGTCTAGATCTGTGATGATTTTCAAGACTCCGCACGTTGAGAGAGATAGAGAGGGGAGGAGAAGAGAGTGAGTTCGCGCATGGGGGAGGGGGAGAGAGAGAGAGAGAGAGAGAGAGAGAGAGAGAGAGAGAGAGAGGGCTGCCTGCATTTTTATGGGGGAGAGGGATTAGAGGTGCGAGAGTTTGTTGGGAGAATATAAGGGTAGCAGATCTAAAGTTAGGATTTAATAATTTATAAAATTGCCACCGGACGGAATTAAGTAAGATCGTCATCTCGATCGTTCAATTTAATTTATAGATCTAATGATTGTTAGGAATTCCTAAGTTCTTAGTAATTAATTGGTTCTCAATGTAATTGGTCCCTATATATATATATATTACTCTTACTGTTCAATAAATTGTTTTCACATGCACTTAATTTAATCTCAACTATTAATTTTTCTAATTCAATGATTAAGATTGATTCCTACAGTTCCTATTTTTGTAGATTCTCATTTGAGCATCTTCCTTAAACTTCAATTATAAATAATTAACGTCCAAGCGAAGACGTGTGCAACATGATTCACTAAACGTTTAACAAAACCGTTCAACGCCTCATTTAGAAGGACTGACCCAAACCAAAGTAACATCATTCACCGCATTTAACTAGTCCTTGGAAATCCATTTTAATCTCCCCATTTGCATGATTTCAGAGTTTAGATAAGCCAGCGGAGTATCTCCAACAAGCTAACCACTTGCCTCCCCGGCGCCATGATTTTAGAGTTTAGTTAAGCCAGCAGAGTATCTCCAGCAAGCTAACCCCTCACCTCCCCGTCACCAATGTCTTTGAAAATTATGGCGTCGATTGTTGCACTAAAGGAGACCAACTTCTTTTTTTTCCCATGACTCCATAAAAAGCAACTAGCTCAATTATATTAATTAGATTTATGAATACTGAAAAAATCAATCAAGAGTTCGTCAGTAAGAAAACTAATTTCACAACAGATAGATAATGTAACACTAATAATTATATCCGTTCCTACATTAATTTTGACAAAGACGTTCTCATCACAAAAAATTCTTTGAATCCAAGACCAACTAATTAAACAATGCAGAATCCTCAACTTCATTCACGACGATAAATATTACTACCTATCATATAAACCCCTGATAAACTATTAAACAAAGGCTGCAGAAATGCCCATGCCAGGTGGATGCATTCGCATTGGTCTACGTTTATGAATAACCGGCGATGTCTGAAAAAAATAAACAAGTAGGGAACATTTCATTAATCAATAGAAGATCAAGCAAAAAAACCATCAAAACTAAAAGACAGTTAGTATTTACTTCATTTGTCCTCTTGGAACGCTTTTTCTTGGGAGGAACATCGACAACTTTTGGAGTTAGGGAATTTCCATTGACATCCTCGTTGAGTAGGAGGCCAGCTTGACAGTGTGGGCAATGTATTTTTATGGAAGCTTCACTGCATCTCTGCAGGATGTATGTATTTAGTTTATATCAGATCATCTGAGATGATGGGAAAAGGAAAAGAGAAATTAAAAGGGATAAATCAATCTATTATTATAGTTTATACAAACCCTCAATGTAGCTGTTTTTCCAACATCAGCTGTTTTTGGAGCAGCCTTCATCTTCATTTTGTTGATGTTGCTCTTCTTCTTGTCGACTGAGTAGCCGAGTGAGAAACGGCCAAAAGTAACTCGAAAGTGAGGCTTCAGCTTCTTCCCCGCCATTAATGCATGCAGCTGAAAAATAACATGAGAAGATAATTACAAATATATATATATATATATTGAAATAGAAGATTTTGTTTCTTAATCAAGAAAATGGCAATTGCGCATATATAGATCAACATTGAGAAATTATGACATTAGATTAATGTAATAAGCTGTCCACCATGCAGCACATCAATTAATTAATTAAGTAGAAATTTTAAGCAGGTGAAATATGTTACTGACTTTCTTGAATATGAATGATTTCCGTCAACTGTTCTAATATTAACAGAGATGTGACTACCCTAAGGGTAACATAAGAAGACCTTACCTCCGAACAAGAGAGATCCCTCAGTTAATCTCTTTGACTTTCTTTCACAAGAACTAAATAGTAAACTGTTATAACGAGATTTCCCTTGCTTGAACAATAACTCTCTATACTTCCTTCCTATTCTTAGCTAAAAAAGTTCTTATTTCAAGTAGCAATCTATTGAACTAGGATCAGATGCAAAGCCCCGCACCTCATTAAGATCATATTGGCATACTCTCCCCAAAAAAAAGAGCAAGAACGAAATGGATCTGCTTGGCCCAAAATGAACTGGACCAATAGGAAACTCCCAATTCATTTTCATTGATCCTTTCGACCCAATCAAATAGAAAGCCCCAAGGGGACCATATTCTAGGAGCCCAAACTATGAAATTGGAGAACACCTTCGGCGGGTTGACTTTGTCCCCCGCTACAAAGACCTCCTCCGATTCATAAAGAAATTTCTGATCAATCATAGATTGAAATCCATTTTGCATCATATCTGAGGGATTCCTTGGTTCGGGCGAGTCGAAGTAGGTATGAGGCCACCTCATCGATAGAAACAGGCTTCGTTAAATTGACTAGTAGAAGAGCGTCGTTGAGAGTCAGGTCCGTAGGCCTTACTTATGGTGAGGGTAAAACACCGACTGACCGGTATCTTCCGGTGTCGATATCTACAACCATAACACAAAGACAAAAAGTACCGGCACTCCTTACAGCATTGGAGAACTAGATTTATACTTGTATAAGCCACAACCAAACAAAAATTTCACACCACGGAAGATGCTTTTATCGAAGCTCGAATTTATATTATAAAACAAGAATCAAGAATATCCGTAACCAAATTATGATACCATGAGCCAGAAAATTGATAGTAACTTGTATATCTAAAAGCACATTTTCTAAACAAAGTGGATTGTGACGTGTGTTTACGTTAATTGGTTCATATTGATGCACTAGGTCATTGCTCATCGTGATGATGAAGCATTCTCAGAGCCAAGTCAGAGAGACAATTCTTGAATATCGACTACAAGTAAATTGAAGTCAAACAGAAATATGGGGGATAAGTTGGTATGATTTTCAAGAAAGAGCTTGCTTTTGGATGACACCAAAAGACCTCTATCCCCAACTCCCTCTAACAACTCCAAGCATCGATCCACAGCTCGTCAACCCCCTAACTAGTCATGCTAACCAATTCTTCACAGCCCAGGCCTCCGATGCCAAGATACATCCATCCTTATCTAGACGGGCTGGACACAATCCCGACAAGGAATAACGCACTTCAAATCACCAAACGAAAAACTGATGAAATTCAACCATTGAACTTCAACCACATTTAATTTGGAAAAAAAAGTGCAAGGAAGTAGTTTCTTTAAGCAAAAATATCCAATAACAATCGAATATCCTCATTTCATTTTGAAAACTTGGTAAAAACAATAATTTAACCTCCTATTGACATATTGAGGTGTTTGAAAGATATGGGTGTAGATTGGTCTCAATGAATTTAAACGCGATTCTCAAGTCGAATAAAATGAAAATTTAGTGACGTTGATGACTGCTCAAACTATCTAGGAACTAAGCTCAATGGGTTATACTATGAAACTAAAGAATTATTGAATGAAAATTGAAAGGAATTGTAAATATCTCACACAAAATTTAGTCTTATGCATGCTAGGACGTTCAACTTTTGATGCCACACATCTTCTTTGACAATTGATGGGACAGTATGTATAGACAGAAGAAAAAGACCTCTACATGGTATTTATAGACTCGGAGAAAACATGACAAGGTACATCAAGAGATTTCGTGGACGACCAAAGAGGATTCCAAAAAGTAGAGAAGTCTCTTAAAGGATACGTACGAAGGAGCCAACACTATTTTAATTAGCAGAGCAAGAATGACAGAGGAATTTCCTATTACTTTTGGAGTAATCAAGGATAAACACTAAGTACTTTTTATGGTTATAGTTACGTATGAGCTAACTAAGAAAATACAAGATTATATACCATGGTGTATGATGTTTGCTGATGACCACTCTAGTGAGTGGTACCTCTTCAATGGAAAGGAAGATACTACAAAGCAAGGAGTATTTTGGGATATGGGATGGGGATTGGAGGAGGTTTGATGTGGCAGGCAAGTACACATCAACAGTTTGGGGTATAAACCGCTAGCGGAACCGGGACACTGAAAATTTTGTAATTTTTCAAAAAAATAAATATAGCATCTGATTCATAACAAAAATTTAAAAACAAAGACTCACTTTAGCAGGCTGCCACTTGGAGCAAAATGAAGCACACATCTTTAGTGTAATGGAGTATAAACCGAAGCACAGAATTATCAGAAATGAAGCATGACCACTAATCATATGATGGTACATCTTCATAAACATGCCATGCCCATATTCATAACATACATAAGCAAGCACACAACAGAAGGACACCTTGCCAAATCATGTCAAATTACTGTTGATGATACCAGTCAAGACCTTCAAATTGATCAGTTTCAAACATTAATATAATCCATATGAAGCAATTAAAGATCCAGTAACATGAGGAAGGGCATAAAATCACTAAAACTTCCACATCCACAAAATAGATCTGAGTAAAACATGATTATCAAATAGCATGTCCAGTAACGCAACTCCAAGGTGCACAAAAATATCAAATCGCACATAGCACACGTAGTAATTGTCAATGATTTTCCGCAGAGCACGCAAAGTAACTACAAAACTGAAATCATAAAATTAAGGGAAGAGATTCATCCACTAAGTAGATCTGATAGAAGGGAATAGAGAGCTTCATGATATGCAATAGGCGGCTGAGGGGTGAGGCGGTGGTGATGGAGGAGCAGGAGCCGAGGAGGGATTTTTGAGTTATGTGAGATTTAGGGCTTTTTGAGTACAATATATAGGCAGGTATCTATATTATAAAAGAGTGCTATAAAAGAGAGCACTCTTGATAAGACATCTACAACAGTAATAATAAAATATGGATCTATAAAAACTGCTGCTCTAAAACCACCCTATTTTTCTCTATATTCTTTCTATGACAATTGAGAAAGAGAGAGAGCATATATAACGAGGAGTAGGGTGGGGTTGATATCAGAGAAGATAAGAGAGAGAAGGAAGACCTACCTGATCTCTTTCAGTACTCTTTTTTATGTGTTTTATGTGTTTTCTGTTTTTTCTTTTATTATTTTACGGGATACTTTCGTCACAAAAACAAGTATTTGCTCTCTCTTAAAAAAGTTTTTTTTTAACTTAAAAAAGTTTTTTTTGGTATTTATCGTTCATAATTCTGGGTAAAATATAAAATTTTACTTAGATTTTATGCATTTGAAGAAAAAAATTATTGCTATTTTTCTGCGCAAGGGCACGGGTATTTACTAGGTCTCCTGTTCCTAGAAAGGGACAACGCCAACGGTAACAAGCACAACTCAAAAAACTAAACCAGCAGCCAAGGACTGAATAAAGCAAATTTTTCAATACATATCCCACTGTCTTCCATTATTTCTTTCATATAGTTTTTTTGAAGTTCTTTTCCAAACTGATTTCATTTACATTCTTTTTCAAACTGATTTGTACATTTACATATCAAGCAAAAAAAATTTAAAAAGGAAAATGTAACATTAGAAATATGATACATGAATTTGAGTTCTTTACAGCAATTTTAAAACTAAAAAAACCTAAAAAGAAAAGGAAAACCCAGAAGTAGAAATGGGAACTTCTTCCAAGTATCCCTCCTATTATTCATATGTCATCCTTTCACTTTAACCCAGAAAATAGCAACAAAAAAAAAGTACAGCTGAAAAACAATTAAGAGTAACTAAAAAATACAATAGCAAACCCACACCAAATGAGTTGGTTAAAAATACACTAACCATTACCAAACGAAATTTCAAATAGATTATTTTCAGAAACTATTTTTCACAAATACTTGTTAAGGAAAAACTAATTTTGGCGATTAGATATGAAAAACAAAATTTCGAGTTAATTCATTTCTTTCGTTAAAAACGGTAGATCTGAAGAAAATTTCGCATAATCTACAAAGAGAGAAACTTTATAATTTTTGTAAAACCCGTAAAAACAAAAAGAAGTTAGAGGGGGAGTTTTTTGGGTGTAAAAGGCCGGTGAATATCTCGACGGTGGCGGCTCTACAAAGCGATGGTGGTTGTAAAGAGAGAGAGAGCTTACAGTAGATATGACGATGGCGGTAGGAAATTTAGGATTTCTAGACGGCTGCGGAGGCGCGGCGGTAGGGAGCTTAGAGGTTTGCGACGGCAGAGATCTGAGGGTTGGGTTTGAGAGGAGCTTACTGTGGCTATATTGACGGCTGGCGGAGCAGGTTGAGTTACGTTGGGGAGGGGGAGGCCTACCGCTATGAGAGAGGCGGGGAGGTGACAGATGTAATGTGATATTTTAGGGTTGTATCTTCAATTTGGGCTTTAGTGACTAGGTTCAAAATCTGGGTTGCTAAATACCGTCCACGTACCAACACCGTCCACGTACCAACGGGGAGATTGATTCAATTGGTAAGAGAGGTTTGGATTCGCTTAAGGGAGGTATCGAGTTCGAATTTCACCGTATGCAGAAAATTTTCATTGGGAGACTCACCCGCCAATGCTAGGTGCACGACTCGGATCGGACTGACTGAATTAGTGAGGATATAGTCCTTGATACCGGTGAGCAACAAAAAAAAATACGATCCACATATTTTTCACTACCGCCTCACCAATACCAAAAATATCCCTATTCAAAAAAATCCTAACGATGCGTTTGGACGTGGAATTTTTTAATATGTTTTATTTTTGTTTGTGTTTTGTGTTTGTTTTGTGTTAATTTTGGTTTTCTAAGAGTTTTATAATTTTGCCCTTTAAATTTAAAAAAATTACATGATAGTGATGGTGAGAGAAAGAGAGAGAGGATAATAGTTATGATTTGATGTGATGTTTGATAGGATATAAAGGTAATATATGGGTATGTAAAAATAATAGGTAGAGAGAGAAAACTTGTGTTTAAAAAACTTGTGTTTTTGTTTTGTTTTTCAAACAATGTTTAAAAAACTGGACGGATAAACCACCAATTGGTATTATAGACGCACAAGCGTCTATAGCATTATACGCTCACATCCAAAAAAAGTGTTCTACACGCGCTGGTCCCACAAAAGATAATTAATTCGGTACAATTTTCTTCGCGGCGATACATTTTAAGATTTCAAGCCCTAATAATTACTGGCTATGCTCTTTCTCTTCTTCCAAAACTACATTTGGAGCATAGGTTGTTGATTCATTTGAAAATCACAATACACAAAATCATTTCAGAATTTCTACAGTCAAGAAGAAAACTCCGGCGATTTCAGGCGACTTCATTTTTCAGCCGGCCGAATTGATTTTTAACAGTTACAAACGCAATGTCGACATCGAAGGTACGGAGAAAATGATTTTCTTTGATTCGTTTTTGAGTATGGACTGATTCAAGAGCAAATATATCATAATTTGGCCTCCAACATTTTTTTTTCATTCCTTCTCAGGCTCCGGGAAAGAAAACACTGACCTTAAGAGACAATGAAAGGTAACTCAGCGTTCTTGTTCTAGAGTTTGTGTTGATTCTTATAATTATTGCGCAACTTGCTCCGATTTGGTTGATTTGAAATGAATTATTTTTGTGTAATCTACTCATTTTTTCTTCTGATTACATTAGGGATACTATATTTTTTGTGTCTTTCGGGCTCTTTCTCATTTTAATGGAGTAATATTTTTAAACAATCATATAATCTTTTTAATGAATTAGATGATCTTTATAGATGTGTATTGTCTGAGTTTTATGATCTTTTAGCATTATTATGTGCACTTTTTTATATAATGTATGCTCTTTTAGTGTTATTTCAAACCTCTATAACTCTTTGATCTTTCAGTTCCGTGATCTTTAGGACATATTCTGTAATCGTTTTGGAAGATATTATGATCTTTTAGAATAATTAGATGATCTAATGTTTTCATTCTGATCGATGTGTACTTTCTGTATTGTATGATCTTTTTGAATTACTAATTGCTCGTTTTTTATATAAAGAATGCTCTTTTACAGTTATTCTATATTCATTCTATATTGTTTATTTTGAATTACTTGTTGTCTTTTATTTCAGTCTAAGGCAAGTTGTTGCTGATGATCTGGTTCAAAAAGATAAAAGGAAAGGTAAAGAAGTTAAAACTCGTATTAAAAAAAAAGGAAAATTGAATCAGGGGGTGAACCATCAACGGATAGGAGGAATGCTGGTCGTAGCACCTGCACTTTTGTAAATAGGGTTGCACCAAAGGGTCTCGTCAATTTCATGAAAGAATTGGACGAGGT
>JAOWAN010073798.1:0-11080 GCA_028566635.1 Lobelia cardinalis
CAAGCATGAGCGGTCACGAATGAGAAAACCCGCGCGTTGTACCAAAGTTCTCATCGCACACGCCCGATGACACATTTTCATCCGAGAAAACCAATCTTATTTCATGGGCGTCGAGAACGAGGATTGGGGGGTTCTCACAGGTGTCTTGTGTGTGATTGGTGCGGTGATTATTACTTGTTTGCATTGGTATTGTTGTTGCATATTCTTGTTAGAAACACTTCTTAGTAGGTTAACACAAGTGGGAGAAAGTTTATTGGTATTCTGCATTTTTACTCTCTCATCAAATACACGCCGGCAGAGGTAGAGAGGCGGAGGCAGAGGCAGAGGTGCAGGCTTCTCTTGCTACCGCTTCACCTTCACTCGATCGTTCCTTAAAAATTTAACACCTAGATTAACGCACGAAACTCGTCTTCCATAGCAAGACAATATTTGTTGGTAGAGGTCATTTTAAATGTTTTCGGCTCAGATTCTGGTGGAGTGTCAAAAGGAATAGTGGCAGCAAAGGTTTTTGGTTTGCAAATGTCATCTTTAGAGTGAGTAGTCATGGGATGAGAAGGTTGTGTTGGACGAGTAAGAGAGTTGAATTCAGGGGCACGAGCAGTTGTATATGGCTCGAGTGTGCAAGCAGATATGCTCCGCATGGGTGCACGAGCAGATGTGCTCCGCAGAGGTGTGTGGAAAAAGAGTTGGTTGGTGTGAAACTGGCACAAGGAATGGATTGTTCGACATTTACTGACCGATGCTCGATGAACGGGAAGTAGTACTTGGCATGGGAATCTAGTGAGAAGATGAATGTGAAAAAATTGGAATGATACTAGGGGGATTAGAGGGTTGAGGAATGGGGTTAGAATTGGTTGGTTGAGGAGTGTAGGAAAAATTGTGGTCAACGAACTTGACATGACGGGAGACATATATTTTATTATGATATGATCGAGGTGCAGTAACCTTTCGAGGTATGATCATTGTCAATAAAGATATATGACTTGGAGCGAGGTTGGAGTTCGTGATCGGTATGAGGACGAAGCCAAGGATATGCAAGACAACCAAAAGAATTTAAGGTGAAAATATGATGGAGGTGATTTGAAGAGTACTTGAGAAGAAGTGATGTGATCTAAAAGTTTGATCATCAATCGATTTATGAGGTAGTTGGCAATAACAAGGGTTTTGACCTAGAATGTGACATGTAAGTGAGAGTGATAATGAACAGTAACCACACTTTCAATGACATGTCGGTGTTTTCATTCGGCAACCCCATTTTATTTCGGAGTGTATGGACTAGACGAATGATAAAGAGTTCCTTGAGATTGGAAAAAAAAGATGAAATTGATGATGAGAAACACTTTGCCATTATCACTAGGAAAAGCTTTAAGCTTGACATTAGAGTGTGATTCATTAATTTTTTCAAAGATGACAAATACTCTAAAGCCTCGAATTTGCGTTTCGAAGGATACAATCAAGCATATTTGGTACAATCATCAATGAACATATATAATAGCGAAAACCAAAAAAAAAAAGGAACCGAAGAGAGTCCCCATACATCAGAATAAACTAAATCAGAAGGAAGTAAAGACGTAAAATAAAGAAATTAAAAATGCAAGTTTATATAATTTAGCAAGAGAATATGGTTCACAAATAAATTTTTTTTAATGAAACATTAATACGTAAACTATACAAAATGTTCTTGGTAATTTGTTCGGATGGATGATCTAATCGGCTATGCCAATCGGCTGAGCCATCAAAGAAGGAGAAGATGATTTGCAGAACCAACGGTGGAGACATTGATCAGAATCATCCCCACTATGTTTACATGGTTCAGCCATCCCCGCTATGTTTGTAAACTTAAGATTAGGCAAATGATAAAGATGATCTTCGCTTTATTTATGATTTTTTGATTTTTTAAATTTTTTTGGGAAACAACTTCCTCTATTGTTGGCGAAAATATAACTTGGTGTTTCTCACTCCTCAATTGAAGTCAAATATAGGACAATGGCAGCTGCGATCTCAAAAGTTTTATGCATCTCATGAACGCTCCGAGTATTGTTCGCAAACCTCCTTAGCTCTACGGTGATAATGAGTCTGCTCTTTGTATTGCCAAGAATTATACTCTCAATAATAGCATGAAATATGCGAGCATTGTCATTTCTCCGCGAGCAAGTCATTTATGAGCTTCTTACTCTTCATCAGATTACTTCTGTCGAGCAGCCCGTCAATCTTTTCACCAAATTATATCACAACCCAATTTTCGTATTTCTGACCAAGCTTCTCCTTACATGAAGACGGATTGCGGAAGACTAATAAGTATATATCTTAATCCTACTAAAAATATAATCTTAATTCTAATAAAAATAAAGGGTGGTGTTATTTGTACACTCTATTTTTTATAAGTCTACACTTTCTTTTTATTGTTTTAAAATATTCTAAATAAAAGTACTATAATATCCTTACTAATAAAAGTTATATGTTCAAACTTATTTTAATTAAAAAAATATTAAATACACACCTCCTAAATTAACAACTCTCCTCCATCCTTTTCCTTTTTCTTAAAAAAATTTAAATCTCAAGAAATTTTAAGAGTGTTGTCATTTCTACAGATGCCGACTATGAGAGATGGATTAAACTTGCAACCTACTTATTTATAAGAACAACACCGTCAATAAAGAGGGGAATAGAAGAGGATGAGGAAGATAGACAAATAAATACAACAAGAGAGTTTGATAATCCCACATGCACACTCGCAAACCCCTAGAGCGATCTAATTAATTTAATCAATGTCAAACATTGAAAAAGCATAAGCCCCTTTGATTTGAAACCTTCAGCTGATAATTAATATGCAGTATTCATCCATTTGGAATCTTCCATCTCTGACATATATATATATCATTACACAATCATCAATTTCATCCCTCTTCCCCATCATACACAAAGACAATCTTCTTGCCTTGAGATTTTCTCGGCGCTGTTATTCAATCATTGCAACTTCAGAGATATGCTTTTGTTTGTGTAGGACGTTGAGGTACTTTGATAACACTCGTTAAACTTCTTTCATAATTAAGATTTAAAGTTTTTTCGGAAGAAAAAAAAGAACGGATGAAATTTGCTAATGCTATGAGTATATATTTAATATTTTTTTAACTTATAAGAAGTGTAAATATATAGCTTTTATTAAATAAGGGTATTATATTAATTATATATAGAATAATTTTTAAAAAATAAAAAAGAAGGATAAATTTAACAAAAATAGAATGTGCAAATAACACCATCCAAAATAAATCATAGACCCTAAATATACCCCCTACACATTTCCTCTTATATAGCCCTAAATATCATAAATGTAATATAATATATCGTCATTCTTCAATAGGCGTAGCAGTCTTCAAACGTCTACACTTACACTCATCAACCATTTTAGTTGTCTCTGCGCCCCAATCTCATTCCAACATATCAAACGACATTTTCGTATAATTTTAAAATAACAGACCCAAAATGTCCATTTCTCTACGACGTCCAATGTAAGGGTGTGTATTTTGTTGAAATGGACAAACATAGCTACATAAATTTCACCCGCTCTCGACTTAGTTACACAAACGCACAATCAAAACATGCCAACAGAAAAAATTTGCAGCTTAATGACACAACACCCGAATATGCAGAGCAAATATCAAGTAGAAAATCAGCTATGGTCGCAAGACTCGGGTCCTTGATCGGAAAATACTCATGAATCTACAACTATCCTGAGGTTGATAAGCTTGGGTATGGTTTCCAAAAAGGAATTACCATATCACACATTCACACCCTATTGTTAATGAATCTAGAACTATTCCGAGACATCAGAAAGTTTAGGAATCAATCAAACGAGGTTGAACAATACGGTAATTTGAATTCAAACGTGTCCGCCCATTTCCAACTGTCAAAAGTATGACTATTTTGCTCACTTCATTAGTACACATTCGTAACAAGTCTATCAGATTACTTCAGTACAAATACTACGGGAAAGATGAACGTTACAGATTATCAGCAACACTCGGTTTCTACTGCAAAACTCATCCACTGAATTGGTGAATATTTGTGAGAGGGTATGTCACTGTATAACACCTCTAACCCCAAAGGAACCCTGAATATAAATATAACTACTGGTGTCTTCACTTCCTCTATGTTCTGGTTCCATCACATGTAACAGTGCTTATAAGCCAAAATGGAAGTGTTTTACCACTTTGTATTCTTTCCCTACTCGCTCAAGATTCTTCCGAACTCTGACACCACATTCTGGGAAAATCAGACAGGAGTCAGCCTTTCTCTACATACTGCATCCGGTACTGCCGGCAGTTGAGGTTCTTTAACTTAGCAAGTTCCTTTCTCCTCTTCCTGGCCTTAGCAGCAGCAACCACACCCTCTATCTTTTTGCCTACAGAGATCATCAGTTCTTTGTTCTTTTCCAGTCCACCACCTACTCTATCACTAGCAGAAGTAGGTACAGGTTTAACCTCACAAGTATCTTCTAGTCTGGGACTTTTCTCATGTTCCACAACAGCAGGTCTGACACATCTCAGTGGTATAGGCACAAGGACATTTCCCCGTCGAGGAGACTCTTTATGCTGACCTCCTCCATCTGATGGGAAACCAAACAAATTATCGTGAAGCTTGTTTCCAAGCACTGCTTTTTCAGACATGGGAGTTTGTTCTTTAACCCTAATAGGCAACAAGTGCTGGTTCTCTATTTCCACTGAAGGTTCTGCAGATGAACTATGGCTGTACTGGTTATTTTGGGGAGTTTCATTTGGCTGGTCATTCAGATTGAAAAATGGTGTGGGACGCTCCTTGCTCTGCTGCGGAAGGGGAAAAAACCAAGGGCATGGGAGTACATATAAGGGAGTTCCTGAGCCATTACTGATTACGGGGTTTCTTTCATCATAAGAAGACGGATCAAGCTTGCCACTAGGAACGGGTGATGGGAAAATGATGCTACCTTGGGGTCCACACTGTAACTGGGCAGGATTTGAAGGTTGAACAATTGAAGGCCAGAGGAAAGGGAAAAAGGCAGGCTGGTTAGAAATTTGAAAGGGAGATTCTGCAGCGGGACAAGGAGCTATCTCAGTGTGAATTTCCTCTGCTTCAGCTTTCAGCATGTTCATCATCTGCAGAAAAGATAAACCTGCATCAAATATATGAAATCCCTCGAACAATACAACACCTTCAGTTTCATTCATCACTCACTTGTGTTTTTAAGGATTCATTTGTGCTCTTCACAGAATCAAATTCTTTCAGTGCAAACTCCATTTCCTACACAGAATGTGACAACATAGCCTGGGAATGAGCAAAAGGTAGGTAATTTACCAACTTCCATAGCCTTAGAAAACACAGGTAACATCAATGGAATGTCCTTCAGTAAAATGAATATTGATGTAGAATCAGCCGTACAAACACAGATGCAAATCAAAATATAGAGAGAGTTGAAGGGTACGTACCCTCTTTAGATTTTCATTCTCCCATGCTAGATCAGCAGCTTTTCTTGTTAAATCTTCAAAAATGGCCTTGAAAATAATTTCGTGAGACATGTCACCAGCAGTAAAGATTACCATAAAGAAACCTGACATCGTCAGAACTAGCAGAAATAATAATGAACATCTTGTGTATACCAGTGCGTGTGTATAGCAGAGTGTAACTTCCAGTTCGAGAGAATGAATCCTAGAAAGTATGACGAGTTTGCAGCAGGTGAACTGATGCATATGTTTGCAGCTGGAATTAATAAATATAAAACAAAATGAAGTAAATAACAAACATCCACCATGGCCCACAGTAAATTCCTTAGGAAATCGTTTTAAACATATAATCATAGAGAACCGTTACCCAATGCATGCATAATGTCTGTTTAGGACACACAGCAAGGATCTTTTTCCAATGTGTATCCGTGTCATTTAAGATTAGTAAGACATCAGAAACCCATAGGTTGAAGGTAGAGGGATATTTTAACAGATGTACCGTCTTTTTGTATAAATCAGTTGTTGAAATGTCCTTAATATATATGCCACTGGTGGGTGAGAGGACTGAGGGTAGAGAAACGTTTGAGAAAGTTCACTTCATTCTAATATTTTATAGTGTTTTCGAGCAAAATCAAATTTTATTAATAAAGAGGTAATTGAGAAAGGTGGAAGGGTATCTCCAGCCAAGCAACAAAATAGGGAGCAAAACCTGAGTAATGAGCCAGCTCAACAGCCACATTTTCCCCTTCCTCCTCCCAACTAATTTCTTAGCATCAAGAATCATGTTACCAATGTCTTAACTAAAGCTCCCCCAAATTGGCTACTTCTGCCTCACTGCCCTCTCTTTGGGGGCTGGGGGTACGCAAACTTCTACTACATCAACATGTCATTAACTCACCCATGTTCATTAACAAAGACAAACAGATCGCCCTCCAAGTTGTGTATATGGAAGTGCCCCAACCAAAGATCACCTTAGAAGACTGGCCTTTGGTGTCAACCAATTTATAGCAATATCAGCCACTAAGTACCTTCTGGGCAATCAAAAACTGGTTATGATACTTCCGGGCCATTCCGCCACCTTCATTGGGAGAACAATTTGAACTTTCTTAGAATGGTTTTCTCGAGGAAACAAGAAGAATTTTTCCATGAATGGGACTTTTTCATTATTATCCTCGTGTGTGATGTGTTCTCCCAACTCGAAAGAATACCCATGTATCTTTTCTTCAAAACTAACCTGTAAAAAGTACAGATTAAACTAAGAATTTACTTCTGCACGACCGCATATGTTGAATTTCAAATTCACTACTAAAGTTAAGAACCTGCCAAACTATGAAACCTCTGTTCTGTACTACACACTTCTTTAGATTTCCACACACTGATAACTTGGAAGACAAATGTGACAATTCGCTTTCGTCTATTCCACATGAAGTGGAACAAAAAAATGTACATGGACCAGAAGAAAAATGCTTTTTCTTTTCCTCTTCAAAAAAATGTGGGCCGAGAACAGAGATGTAAGGTGAGCCTCAGTGCAACAGTTATGTTGTTCACGTGAGATGTCACTCCTCTCTTAACATTCGGTCTCTAGTCAAACACAATGCCATGAGTCAAGTACATTTGTTCTCTTTTGATGAATGGTAAATATGAGTACAAATATCGTTGATACATGTAAAAAAGGTATATGCATCAAGCTGCAATGGCAAAATGGTATGCAAAATATGTTAAAATATAGGTGTGCAGCAAATCAGAATGCTACGAAATCAACACGTCCTTGAAGAAGGTTTCCATATGAGAGGAAACGATTCAAGATCACTTGGATATGGTTTAGCACAAACAATGTAGACCAACAAGTGCACTTGTCAATGTTTATCAATATTAACAGTAGTGCGAGAGGCAGAGGAAGACTAAAATGGTTGCCTGCTATCTTTCTGCAGAAAATAGTAGCGAAAAATGTTCCATGAACCGATCCCAAGTCAACAGGAGAACGCCTTGACAGATGAGTAAAGTTCAGTTTAATACCAAGCATCCACAAAAATGTAAATGCAATCAAGTAGACTACAAAAACTATGGAAAGATGACAGATGCAATAATGGAAATGTGAAGCTCTGAGATCAACCAATGTCAAGTGAAGTGAGAGACGATGATCCCAAGCATCCAATGATGCAAAAAATTAGAGTGTTTTGTGAAATTTGTAACTCGAGCAGAAAAGAAAAACGAAGTCTTTACAGAAGTCAGCAAAGGAGACTGACAAATAAACTAGGCCTCTACATTTGAGCATGATTCTTACCTGCCTACGGCGAATTGTTTGTCTTGCTGACTCTCTGTTTGCTAAGACCCGACGTATTCTCCTTGCTTCCTTTTCAGCCTAATTTGGACAGTCTTCAATTTGACGAAAACACAAAAAATTTCAAGTGAAACTAAATTAAGTACCTCAGTTAGATTCTGTCTAGATTTGCCAGCGCCAGATGATGCATAACTCGTAGTACAAGCTGGATTCACCTCAGCATCAGAAAATTCTTCGTCCTTGATAGGCTTTGTTACAATCGTGTGCCTCTTTTCACAATGCTGCTTTTGCAACGTTCCGTGGTCCTGCAAAAAACAAAAGGAATCTTCAGTTTCTTCCAACATGGGGGTAGTTGATGAAACCCTCTCAACAAAGAGCTTTACACGAGTTATTTAGAAAGGTTCATTTTCTTATAATGATCTTTAGAGCTAAATACTTGCCAAAAAGGAAAGGATCTTATCTAAACCCAGGACCACGGTAAGCAATATTAGGATCAAACCAAAAAATCCAGTACAGCTCCTTATATAATCTATTACTGCAGCATCGGCTGATCCAAGGTTAATCCTGGGTGACCTGGGTGTGTGTGATTTTATTCTCTCTTTCTATTGTGGGGTGGGGTGCCATAGTATAGCTTCTTTATTTGGGTGGAGGGTGTGGAGGGGGCACACTAGTAGCTATAAAAAAAATATTCAAATCAATAAAACTTATGTTAGATATTTATTTTGTGAAAAAATAAATAAGAATAAACCTTACTCTGAAGAATATCATATTTTGATACATTCAAAATGTCATTAGCTAATGTAGAGATACTTAGGGTATCGGCTGTTCTGAGGGGTCAATCTACTAACATAATTATCACTTTGCTCAAATTTTAGGGTGAACGTAGAACTGTTTGCAATTTAGTGGGGGCTTTTGTCTTCTCCTGCCTAACTCCCTCTGCCATTGTACTCAAACGCAGGTTCATTCATACATCAAGTGCAATGTTTTTGGATTTAAAGGCCAACAAGCAAAGATTTCAGAAACATACGAACAAGCTACAGATCAGACAGTAAACTCTACTTCTAATCCTACAGTTTCACGACTACGAGTATGTTTGCTCAACTTTGGTAATTCACCCTTCATTTCAAGTAACAACTATCTGTGCATCTGAATCTTCACTTAAGCAGAAGATAATAATATCCAAAATCTGATGCACGAGTTATTATGGGTATGATTAACCTGTGCCAACTTGTAATTATAGCAAAATGCTTTCTGTGAAGATTGATTTTGTTAAAACAAGTTAACAGTATGTAACATAACATTAGGAAGAGAAGGAGAGACAGAGACAGGGATACAGCACAGAGAGAGACAGAAACAGAGACAGAGACGCGAGATTCCAACCAGGCAATATTCTTAAGTTTCAGAACACTAGTTTCAAAACCTTATTAATGGTACATCATTTTTACACTAATATGATTCATGAAACACATAAATAGCCATTAACATGAAAACATGTGAATCAGGCAAAATATCCGCATGGCTGTGCCCCTCTTTCCTTGGCTATACTGTGCACATCTTACTCCAACCATGAAGAAATATTAATGTCTACGAACATCTTCGTTCCATCGTATACAAGTACATTTATCGAGGACTATAAAAAATGATGAGAATTTGCCTTTTCTTTTAAACAGGGTCCGCACTTCGCAGAACAAGTTCCAATATCACCGATATCCTGATAAAACATAGGTATGAGGTATAGTGCCTAGTAAAACCATGTAAAAATCACTTGTTTGTGAAGGTCCATACATAATCAAAGAAAAAGAAGATACAACAACCCTAAACCAAAAAAAGAGCAAATAGGGTGTTCACGTGCTGACTTGCAACATTTTAAAATCGAGAGAGAAAAAGCCGGTGTTAATCCATATTACTTACCATGACGCTAAAGAGAGTACAGCCGATATGGCCCTAAATGAAACATATTTGCACTAAGTGAGAGCACTCGGGCTCAAATATGTGCCTCAAGCACTCTTGCATTACATGATGCAAATGGGCCAACAGCCCCTTGCTAAGTATGCACCATGGCAGAATTGCTCCATAAAACCTGTTCAAACCCCAGATTAGGGCAAGATGATAGCTGACTAAACAAAGGAAGAACACATGATATGACACAGTTATCAGGTTGGCGAACACAAGCCTATATTGAAGTACACACATAACGATAGAGTGGTGCTTCTGGTTTCAGGTGGATGCAATTGGCTTTCATGGCACATCAAAATTCGTGATACCAGTTCTATGACCGCTCATGGGTGCACAAAATTCATGAGGTAATAGGTCTTTTTCAATCAAAATCTAACTATCTATCTCATTGGTAGATGAACAAAGTTGCGAACTTGGTGGTATTGTAATCAAAATCAATCGTTTGCATATATTCTCAGATCAATATAATGACATATATATATAGATAGAGAGAGAGAGAGGTTGATCAAACGAGAACCAAAATGTCGTAAGAACCATAGAACCAACGTAGACTCACTAGCATTGCTATAAAATTTAATATGTATTCATTATAGATTCGATTGAATTTAAGAGCAATGCTACTGAATCCTAGTTGAAGGATTCTAGAGGAGTAAGATTCTCTATATATATAAATTAAAGCAAACAATACAACTCCGCAGGCGCAGGGGCAGGTGCGCCTCACCCACTACACACAACCCACACTCTTTCACTAAAATTAATAACTTTTAATTTATCATTTTTTATGTATCAGTAATATTTTTTATATAAATTTAATATTAATTAAAACTATTTAATTAAGTCATTATTAATTTTCATTATTTTTGCACTTCGCGCTCGCGAATAAAAATATTTTTTAATTTTTTATAAACAATAAATTATTTAAGAATAGTTAATTAATTATTTTTCCTGACTTCGTATCCTCGACCACGAACATTTTTTACTGTGTGTGTATATATATATATATATATATATATTAAGAATCTAAACATTATAAAGAACATGTAAGATACTACTAGGATTCAACAAACAATACTAAGATTCAACACCAGAAATATAATACTAAAATCCAACACATATCAACTAAGATTCAACAAATATCAACTTATTAAATCCTAGGGGTTCTCACGGGTTCTCCCAATATTTAGGTTTCATTTGAACAACTATCTATAAGACCTCTTCCGATCAATCCCTTTCAGTTGAAGGAGCTATTCTTATATATATATATATATATATATATATATATATAGGGTGTAGCTAATATCCCCACTAGTTGTAGGAGGTTAGCAATGTCCCGATTTTTTATTTTCCAAGATGCCCTCACTGTTTA